>BROG01000272.1:227500-292500 GCA_030159075.1 Atrina japonica
TTCTTGCATAAATCTGTTAATAAATGTATATTGTATCACATAAATTCTTTCGATCAATACCCTCTTCTTATGATGGACAACGACAGATGACTAAAATCATGAATAGATCAATCACAAATCAGCAGGACGTATATACTAATCTGATTCCGTACAAAAAAAAAAAACAGTACAGGTACTCAATATATAATTGGAAACTTAATTATGTAAATTGATTATCTGTGTCAATTAATATCAAACATTGAAAATCAACAATCTGTTTTTTCCACCTGCATATCAAGTTTGAAATCTGGGAATATGTCATTATATACGACAAAAAAATTAAATAAAATTAATACAGAAAATACGAAAAATTAATAAAATCTAAAGCTCAAATCAAAAGCACCAAAATCACATGTATTTGTCCTTTCTATAGCTTAATTACAAAAAGATATACAAATTCTTGTAATTTATTAGTTATTTCTGATACTGGCTACGGTTCTTACGTGACACAGTTGACCATTTGACTGTGTTGGTGACATATACACATACAAATACACAGCTTTTCATTAGTCTTATATGTATATGCTGTCGGATCCGTGCTAGAATATGATTCAAATGCATAGACAAGTCCAATTAGATTTTATATATCCCAACGAACCAGGAATGAAAAGTGTACATGATCTAAGATACACGCTTCCTGATTTGACATTTTACTTAATTTAGGTATAGAAAACAAATCTTTACGACAAAAGTAATGATTTCAGTTTTCCTATAAATTACCATAATCAAGCATTAATATCCATTTTTACATGCATTACTATGATTATATCTCACATATTATCTGATTTGCCAAAGTGTGTTCAACAAGTTAACAGTTGATATACAGATGCAAAATACTTCCTGAAATTATGTTGTCCCAAGGATATCAGGAACCAATCGTCTTGATTCCAATTGCAATATTCCATTAAATGAAATGTTGAGTTACCTGTTTAAAAACACTTCGTGAATCGTCTATAATCCAATTGTGAAGATTTTTTATTCCTCACTTATTTCTATTAAATTAATTGACTCGCAACGGGTGTTGCTCAATGGCAACTGATCTAACCTTTTGTCTTTCTGTAGGTGCATGTCTGTCCTATGTTCACTAGGTTAGTGTACTGCTTGCTTTTTGACGGTTGATATATAGGTATCTAGTACTTCTATATCGCACATCACTTGTTTACACAATAAATCGTCATAAATGTACCTTCTAGGTAATTATAAAACTGATTATTAAGTATCTACATCGTTATTATTGTCTGAAGGATTTTATTATTTTTTCTAATGAAGAAAATTCAATGAATATCGTATATGAGGCATGGATATGGTTTAAATAGTACTTATATATTGAACGTTTTTTCAAAAAATTATAATTAACTTAACAGATAAACCATTGTAACAATATGTTTTTATCATTCTATAAATAATCATAATAGTGTATTTACATGATAGTAATGATACGACAAGACAATGGCGACGAGACGATGATGATAATGATGAAAATCATAATAGCAATTTAAAAAGAAAAACTGATGTAGATTATTGTAGGTATAGAAGTCGTTTTCTTTCTAATTAAACGGATCTTGGATTGCCTCTATCCTTTTTATTTGTTTCATTTTAATAGCGGAAATATTTTAAATCGGTTATTTCTTACCGCAATGATGTTATTGTATTGCTTCTCTTAAAATCTTTGACATAATTGAAGGAAATTTATATTCATATACTTTGACAGACGTTCACAGAAAAACAAGATAGTGGGAAGACCAACAACCTCCATTGATTAACTCTCTAATTTCCGGAGAAATCTCGACACGTAATTATCATCAAATGAGGATCTGAGCATTTAATTCGCTGCAAATTAAGCAGTAAGGTAGGAGTTGACACGCAGTTCCATTTCCTCCTCTGTCTTTTACGTTAAAGCCGTTTACAATGAATATTGAATGATCAAATATACAGAACTAATCAACCACTTGTTGTCATCAGGACGCCAACGTAAAATAATCTTGAAGCAAGAAGAAATACTGATTTATATGGATTTCAACAACCTCCTTTAGAACACTTAAGCTAAAACCCTTTTATTTCTCAGATCAAAACATTTAATGTAAATGTTTTTATATTGTTATTAATATGAAAGCATTCTGATTTGAAATGTATTAATTAAAGGCTGTATAATATGAAATGTGTATAAATACTCTTCTATTTTTGCGTCCTGTATCATTTTAGAAATGAGTTATCCCATTTCAAATAAATTTGTATTATTTTTCATTTCAATTTATACATTACGCATATCACAAAAATATGAAATTTACATTAAAAATCAAATATATTGTTCTATCATTCCGTCTTAAAAAAACGGATTATTATTATAAAGATCGAAAATTTATAGATAAATACACAAAAAGTGTCATTCACTTACTGTCTTCGAACAAAATAAGATATTTCCTTAATATATACAAAAACTCAGATACCAATGAATTACTCTTCTGGATATAGGTATACGTATAGTCAATACATTTACATTGTTTCATACTATTAAACATTGAACTACTAACCGTTGCTTTGAATAGTTAATTCAAATAGTATTTGTTTTCAATAATTCATAAGGAACTGAATTGTTTGGCTTTTATCTAGCAATATTATACAGTTATGGACTTTTGAGTGGATGGCGAGGTCAATATTGGATTTTTGGTCAATATTACACCATATTCATCCACTACAAAATCCCATAACTGTTTTATCATATAAACGATATATACTAACGATAAGAATAATTTCAAAAGTGTAAAAGGGAATTTCCATATTTTATTTTTAGAAATTATATCCATTGATTTTCCATAGAAAATATACTTATATACTATATCCAATCAGGAACCGTTCATTTTCAAGTTATATAATAAGTTGTGTTATTTGAGCACTATAACTTTGGTAGTATGTTTATAATTTTGATAACTTAGAAGATATGTAAGAATGATATAGATGTAGACGAAGCATATGTTTGTTGATCAGAGACTTATATAGTAAAACTAAAGTTTAAACGAGAAAACGTCTAATAATCATAATTTAGTATTGGTGATTTTGCAAAATTCCCCTTACAAGTTGGGAGTTGAGTAAGTTTACATACACTAAATCTAATGTTTCATCGTGTCATCGTTCACAAAAACGTATGAAAATGCCGTAGAAATAGGTTAAGTAAGCTTGACATGTCTGTGGTGTCTCTTAGGAAGTACGTCACTCAAAATCCACAAATTGATTACAACAGTCATTGATTTTGCAAATATAAAATCAAATGAAAAGGACGACAAGTGAAGGCAGCACAATCACCACGAGGACCGGATTAAGACCGACAGTTAAGTAAGTATGCCGGTGAATTATTTATTTTGAAATTAACGTAGAATTGTCTTCATTCGTGCGAGATTTAATTCCGCTATATTTGCGGTCAAAACAAATATCGCGCAATAAGATACCATTGAATATAGAAACTTAAACTTATGTAGTATCAGATAAACATTACTAAACCAATGAAATATATATATATATATATATATATATATATATATATATATATATATATATATATATATATATATATATATATATTAAATTGATTCACACAAGTACTTAGATAAATAAAAAAACACATCGCCGAAATAAACGCAAATGGTTTCATTATTATCATCAAGGTGTTTAACATTATATAGTATCACATGTGTAACTATATAATGTTAAACTCCTTGATGATAATAATGAAACCGGTTGAGTTTATTTCGGCGTTGTGATTTTTATATATATATATATATATATATATATATATATATATATATATATATATATATATATATATATATATATATATATATATATATATAAATTATCAGTTCTATTCCGTACAATTTAAAGCGATGTGAGCTATCGTAGGTGTAAAAAAATTTACATGTAATTTTTTATCGCATACATATCCCAAAAAGAGACCACCTGGTGGATACATTAACAAATGCATGCGTATATCTGCAGAAATTTTGTCAAAAGTAACCCGTAATATCAGTTATTGTTTGTCCGCCATTACTTTGTGCATTGGAAATTGACTTTTGGTATTTTTTTTCGAATATTACCGAGTGTCCAATAAGCACTTGCTATTTCCAGTTAATATATATTCTATTCTTATTACCCTTTGCGTTTTTTTTCATATATGACTATTTCATACCTAAATCAGGCAAAGTTGATCTTTTCCGTCGTTTCAAAACATTCATTTATCGGGTGATCTCGACGCTTTTTAACTTGTCTCATCGTATCATCGACTTTATCGTTCTTGACACATATGATCATGAACTGCCCAACCCCACCGAACATGGCGGTACGATTGTAAAGCATCGTTTTCACAGTTATGTTGTTTTAATTTTGGCAATTTCAGCATTCAAAGTAACATTAAACATTCGAAAAAATTCCTTTAGTGACCTGGTATTTTTATTTATATATAATTATTCGATTTTCGTCAAGTACAAAAAAGTATTGAAAAGCTAATATTTTGCAGAATATATGTACTTTCCAATAAAACTGTATTTTAAAAGTAAATATTAAATACATAAAATGGGACGAGATTGCTGGTAGACCGAGCGCGTAAGGAACAAAGATCCTCCTGATCGAAATACGAAGCACATTTGATTTGGGGAAAGAGTTTATCTGAAAAGTCATTGCATACGGAAATTTGCACACACACACACACACACACACACACACACACACACACACACACACACACACACACACACACACACACACACACACACACACACACATATATATATATATATATATAAATATATATATCCCATTACATAGCCATTTGTGCTCAGTTTGTTAAGAAAGTCATGATACTTAATTTCTGATTTTTAATTTATTTGCACTAGTTCATTATGTGATATCAATCATATAGAACATTGGTTTTGCTAAAGTGTCAGTCATTTTCATCTGGAATGGATCTTGAGGGTGCATCACATAGCATCGCATCCAAACTATTCCATTACAAACGGGTTTTGCAGTGCCTAGACATCAACCATCTTCTACACAACACCGTCAAATGTTCATTTGTATTATCTCCATTCAAATATAATCCTATCGGGCATGTCATCACCGGCGAAGTTTCTATTGTGGAAAATGAAAACCTCAAAAATCTTATCTTACGACGTCCTAAATATCGCGAAGCCCGTCCCTTTAATTGGCGTCAGAATTTCAGTTTAGTTATGAATTCTATTATGCCAGATGATAGGCCAAGCATGAAGACGTGGAACCAGACACTATGTCTGAATGGCTAAAAGCTGTACGATGGTTGAAAAAATCTCGTATTCGAAATCTTAAAGCCTTAAATGATATAGTTTGTATTTGCAAGGCACATTACTATAATTGTTTATTAGAAGAACTAGGATTTAATACGAATGCTGGTGATGTACCTACAACCGATACTGATTTTGAGCTACCATATTTGTATTGGATACCTAAACTTCATAAAACAGAGGTACATAGCAGGATCCAGCAAATGTTCTACCAAACCTTTTATCTATACTCCTTAACAAGATATTGACAGCCGTTAAGGAGAAACTTCAGCAATACTGTGCAATTGCTTATTCCAGAAGCGGTGTAAATCATATGTGAATTCTAAACAACTTTTAGAAAATTTAAAGGCACACAATTTTTCATAAATTCACAGTATCTAAACATACGACTTCCCTACTCTTTACACAACTAATCCACATAAAAAATCAAAAGAAACACTTGATAGACATAGACAATTGTTTTTTAACTAAAGGTGATACAGGAAAATTTAAATGTATAGTGACTGGTTATCATGATACTTATTTTGTCAATCACAACTCTGATTATACATATAAATACACTGAAGTTGATATAAAATACATGCTAGAATTTCTTATAGAAAATATATTTGTAATGTTCGGAGGCGTTGCCTTTCAACACACTGTCGGCTTTCCTATGGGAACCATTTGTGCCCCTTTATTGCCCACCTGTTCCTTTATTCATAGCAGAAGCAGACTTTATTAAGAAGCTGCTGAATCAAACGAAAAAATAGCTAGCGGTGTCACATTTAGATATATCGACAACGTTTTGATAATTAATAATGACAATTTTCACACATGTCAATGTGATATATCTATGCGAACTAGAAATTAAAGAAACAACATAATCAAGCACACACACACACACACACACACAATTCATACTTAGACATTTCACTTACTACAGACATATTAGTTATACGACAAACGCGACGAATTCGGCTTTCTCATCGTAAATTTTCCACATTTAAGTAGTAATATCCCAAACTCACGGGCATATGGAGTTTATATTTCACAAATGATCCGATATACGAGGGCAAGTGCAACGTTCCGCAAATTTTACGGTTGGTATAATAGTCTTGTTTGCTATTACTCTCTTTCACTTGGTGAAATGATGAGTTGCCTTTTCGTTGGCGGTTATTGAGACGTCTGTATTAATTGTGATGAGGATTCGTTCGTGTGGACTCACGGCTGGTGTGACCGGTCACAGGGAATGCCTACTCCTTTATGGCACCTGATCTCACTGCTTGGTTTCCAGAGGTCCGTGTTTGTCCATTTTTGCCGGATGTGTATCTGTGTCCTGGACATCCTAAAGATTTATACTTTGGTATCTGAGATGATTTATATGATAATATATCACTACTTTGACGCTTATTTGCTTTCTCTTACACAACTAAATATGTGCACTTCACATTAAAATCTGGAATTTCCCCCCTTAATTCCATGTTAAGAACATTTACGTACGAGTGTGTATAGTCTAGATCTACTCTATGTCTTTCCTATACATAGAAAATGAAAAAAATAATGTCGGACAGTATATTGGATTTATATGCAAGAAAGCAATAACAGACAATGTGAAGATACAGGTTATATCTGAACAAATGTTCAATTATACAATATTGCTTAGAGACGTGCATAAAGTCTCCTATCGTCCCCTATTTTCCTGATGTTTTATAGCTGATGGAATGACAGGAAAACTCCTTTAAACATCTCACGCAATATGACGGATCCCGGTGGATATTATTAACCTATTCATGTTTATCGACAGCATTGAGGAGAGTTAAAGAGTAATTGAACTACGTCGTCTAATCCCAGATGAACTAGCTAATGTTATTTTAACTTTATTGAACATCCTTATCTTTAACATCTAACCCAGAATGGCCATCAGAATGAAGTCAAGCGATAAATCAACTGATATCAGACCTCTAAATTATAAATCTTAAATCAACTTTACACGCATAAATATTGATAAAACGTCTTTGTTTTCGCGGAATCATTTGCACTGGTTCATCTATAACCAGACGTGGTTAAATAAAACTAAACCGACACATGTTTTGTTGAACAATATATAAACTTTACAAAAAAAAACCAGTTAATGTACAGTATAAAATGAAGTAGATAGTAAATGAAGTAGATCTATAGTAAATATGTGATGGTATAGTTGACAAATTGTATCATTCTTCTTTATATGCTACATCCAAATCAAGAAAGAGCTATACAATATCAGGCAGGTATTATTTAACACAATATGAACCTTAGCTTGTAATATACAAGTACATGTACCGGCAATGAAAACGGAACGAACACGACCTCTGGAATAGCCATGGAATTGTGGCCTTTGACCACTCCCCGAAGGGTTGGCGACGAAACAACCACTTCCGGGTAATATATGATTCGGAGATCCCTCTTTTCAACTAAGTCACTTCTCTTTAAAGAGACGGAAAAATGATTGTGACACAAGAATTTTTTACGTCTGAAAACGCGGCATCAACACCAGTGAATTAGACTTTGGGAGCATGTGTCCAGAATCTATGTTAGATAAAAAAGATGATGAACTATCAAGAATGAGTCATTATTTTAACAGAAAATGACGTTAAGGGGACAATAGACTAAATACCAATCATAATAAAACAAAATACAATGAAAAGAGTATAATTGATGAAGCAATAAACAGATATATGCTTCTTTTGAGAATATTCTATCTAGTAGCATTATATTTAAGTGCTCTTATTTGTACAATAAAGTAAAGTAACGTTGCGGCTAAAGGTCAGACATCACATATATGGTGGTCAACGACATCTTGGAATCTATCGTTAAATGTTTGGGTTTTTTAATATTTCAGTGTTCATTCTATACTTTATCACAAGTAGAGTTAAGTAAACAAACTTTCATAAAAATTCAGCCTAGGCTAAAGTAAGGTCATGAACCCGCGCTAAATACAGTAGAGACATTAATTGATGTAAATGAAAACAAACACACGTTAAAAAGGAGAAGGGCTATCCACATGTATTCATATTCTTACTAATCAAATTTATGGTATGATGTACAATTTAATTAACGTCTTAACCCTTATTTTTTGTACCAACGTCAAAAACCATTAATACGTTGTAAGAATACGATAAATCATTTATATGATCGAAACACTTTATAAATATAAATCTTAAACGGGTGCTATATTGATGCAGTGAAGAAGAAAATATCATTTACAGGCTAGTAACTTCATATCGTAAATCAAATATTTTCAGATTGAATTGGATTGATTTCCAACTCAACATTTAACGATATTCAACGCTTTAAATTACATCATCATTTACAGTACACCGGCAGCATTTCATCAAAGTGTATATACCTCAACGCTCTACATTAAATCGTCATTTACATTACATAAGTACTCAAAGTAACATAGTACCTCACATGACACCAGCAACATTTCGTAAAAGTATATTTTACTCAACGCTCTACATTAAATCGTCATTTACATTACATAAGCAAATTCTCAACAAAGTGTATCTTACTCAACGTTTTACATCAAATCGTCATTTACTGCATACTTTCTACATTATGTCATTATTTGCATTCGAACGCACCTTCGCACCAAAATGTATCTTACTGTTCTCTTCATATTACATTTTAAAAAAAATCTGCACGCCAAAATACTCTCGCAAATATTACCTTAAAACATTTGTTAATACAATACATTGATATAATAAAAGGTCGTAATTGAATTATTGAAACTAGAAAATGGCATTACAGATGAGTAAAAATTTCACATTAATTTTGAATGGTTAGTATCTATATCAATGTGATTAATTGCAAACAATATACAGGTCCTGATTAAATGTCTCGAAGCTACAAAGTGGCCTTACAGGGCTTGAAGAATAAGCTCCGAGGAGCATCTCCTTACTCTTCTTACATTTGCCTCCTAATTGTTTCCTGGAAATATTTCCACTGACATTGGTAATCGAATTGAAATATTAGCCAAGTATCAAAGTTGTAATTTAGTGGCTGGAAGGTAGTTACTGTCTCCTCGGGCATTCGGAAAACAAACCTTTTGCAAAAAGGTGTCTCTTGACCCGCTAGCGGACTTTTGCTTTACAAATAATCCGACGACTTGAAAATTATGTGAATTGGGGCATGTATAGGGTAAACATCAAGATAGAATTCTCAGCCCTCATCCCTTTCGAAATAAATCCTTTATCAGCTACTGTGTAATGTGCCATATTAATACTAGGCAGAGTTTGTATACATGCTTCCTTTTAAAAAACAAACACACAAAAGAGTAGGGGCACTAAGGGCCAAAAATAGCCTCAACTAATATACCCATGAGTATATGTACTTAATAGTCATCAAGTCATTATGATTCTATTGATAGGCAGATAGCCTTTACCTCTATCATTAGTATATTTCTGGTTTAAGGTGTGGCAGATAACCCTCACTTCTATCATTAATCGTTTTCGTATGTAAAAGGCCTTTAGCTGTGTTTTTTTCAAAAAGTTTGTTTCCCTTTTTAAACTACAAGATGTCATATCTCTGTGACAGTTTTTAACTTAATTTTACTATTTGTATATAACCATCACACTGACCTGACACTATTTAAAAAAAATATGTTGGAATGTAAAAATAATATGCCTGTATATAGCTTTTATTTGCTATTGTACATCAAATACAAGTAGTAAAAGTAGAAACAGCTAATACCCCTTTAACATCTCGCATATAGTTCTTACCTGTAGCATTCGTCATTTTCTTATCTAAGGTCTGGCATATACCCCTTGACTCTATCATTAGTCATTTTCTGGGTTGAGGTATGGAATATTGCCCTTTCTTGAATTATTCGACATTTTCTTGTTTAAGGTGTGTCAGATAGCTCTAACCTCTATCATTAGTATTTTTCTGGTTTAAGGGGTTAAAGAAAGGCCTTACCTCTGTCATTAGTAACTTTCTGGTTTAAGGTGTGACAGATAGACCTTACCTCTATCATTAGTAATTTTCTTATTTAAGGTATCGTAGATAGCCCTTACCTCTATCTTTCGTTGTTTACTTATTTAAGGTGTGATATAAAGCCTCAAACTGAAAATTAATAACTCATCAAACTCATGAAAAAATGGACTCGTCTGTAAACCAATGATCCAGGTAAGTCCAAATGTGTCTTTAGGGTTAAATTGTATTGCCAATTGCTATAATTAATAAACAGGTAAATTGCTACATGTACACTGAAGATATGATTTAGTTCATGGATACCTGCCCCATATTTATATTTGCTACTAGCCGGTATAAATTTTATTCCATTGATCTGTATCTAAAATTGCAATCACGCATGTTTTGTTTTATATACATGTATTTGATAATAGATTGTTTGAAAATGCTGTAGGAAATATGGTACTCAATGCACTCTATTTTACCAGCGTAGACCGGATTCAATCCTTGTCATATATATAAGGGCGCCGTATAGAGAATATATTGTAGTCGACTAACTTTATAATTTCTATTGAATTGACCAACAATTTGCAGTTTTGTTCCAGATTGCTGTTTTTATTCCCCGGAAGGAAGTTATAAAATGGAGTAGTGAAATATAAAAACCTCAGATACCAAAGCATAAATCAATAGAATGTCCAGGACATAGATACAAATCCGGTAAAAATGGACAAACACGGACCTCTGGAAACCAAGAGGTGGGATCAGGTGCCATGGAGGAGTAAGCATCCCCTGTCGACCGGTCACACCCGCCGTGAGTCCACAGTCAAGTCCAGTGAAACACGTGAGGAGTGTATCCTCGTCACAATTGGTACAGACGTCTCAACAACCGCCAACGAAAAGGCAACTCAACATTTCACTTAGTGAAACTGATTACTGAACTTTGTCATCTGTTTATTATTAGATAAGATAAGTTAGATTAAACACTGCTGTGTATTATTTTCCATTTTCAGTTGATTTACTAAAACAAAAATGAAATACTTTATTAGTTTACGTTTTTGATTAGATAAATTAAACTAACATTATTGCTATAGTTTATTGTAAATTTTAAGAAGTACAAATGATAATCAAAAATCAAAATCCAATTCAATGTGACGAATTAGATATTCAAATGGTCTCAACATGAAGATCAATTGGTAACCCCAAACTGGGCAGGACCATGTATACGGATCAATCTATCGATCTATCGATTTTTCTATCTATCTATCTATCTATCTATCTATCTATCTATCTATCTATCTATCTATCTATCTATCTATCTGTCTGTCTGTCTGTCTGTCTGTCTATCTCTCAATCTATATATCTAATCTATCTATCTAATCTATCTATCTATCTATCTATCTATATATCTATCTATCTAATCTATCTATCTATCTATCTAGTTATCTATCTTATCTTTCTTTCTATCTATCTATCTATCTATCTATCTATCTATCTATCTATCTATCTATCTATCTATCTATCTATCTATCTATCTAGTTATCTATCTATCTATCTATCTATCTATCTATCTATCTATCTATCTATCTATCTATCTAGTTATCTATCTTATCTATCTATCTATCTATCTATCTTTATCTAGCCATTTATCCATGACACCAACGTTTGAATATTCAATATGCTGTATATAATGAATCCACTGCAAACTGGCGTATGCGATTTCTGTCAGAAACGATTACACTAGATTGGTAAAACGCAGTGCAATATCACCAATTGGGATATGATTATAATCTCTTAACTAAAAATCTAACAAATAAAAATGGATTTACTGTAAAAACAATATTATCATATCAATAATCAACTTGTCAAAAGTGTTGTAATGAAATTTTTATTGTATTATAAACATGTACCATTGGACGCAATATACATGTATTTCCGCACTTTGTAGATTTCTATTGTTTACTTTTTGTTGAATATCTCATCAATTCAATCATAAACGTCATCTAATAAAGATAAAGTACCGCAGGTTTTAACATGTATTATGTTCTAATCTCAACTCATACATGGTTTTGTAATCCTACACGGTACAACTTACACCTCACATAAAATACTTTCTAATACTGAGGAACAGTCTCTCTCTCTCTCTCTCTCTCTCTCTCTCTCTCTCTCTCTCTCTCTCTCTCTCTCTCTCTCTCTCTCTCTCTCTCTCTCTCTCTCTCTCTCTCTCTCTCTCTCTCTCTCTCTCTCTATATATATATACAGTATTTTGTTGTATCAGTTAACTGGGTTTTTTGGTATCAAATTTATCACATAAATCACTTTCAATACACGTTAGAGTATTCTATATTTTGCGTCCGACAATGATAATTCACATGCATTCGATTCCCTCGAAGTCAATTGAAGATTGGCTGAAAGCGTGACAATGTGTTTAATGTTCCCATAAAATAATACAACAAAACATATAACTGAAAAAAAACAAGTCGTCAGTCTTCTGGGAATTTAAAAATGCTATTACTTCAAAGAAATACTGTACTTTCATTCGTGACAAAATTGTTGTTTATAATAAAATAGCTTTGTTACACCCACAACATTACCTTGACTGATAGGCATTCTTCAAGTAGGGCTTTAATTTCAGTATTTTGACTCTAAAATATTTTAATAACATTTAAAATCAAATTATTTTTCGTAATACTAATTATTTTTAAAATCAAAATCGTTGAATTATAACAATATGAATCATCAAAGTATTTAAATAAAAACGTGAACAAGAACATCACACCGAAATACCTTAAATATACAATTTGCATTATAATTGCCACTTAGGGTCATAGATGTATCAGTATAGAGAGAGGGGCTTCAAAATACATTATGTGCATTTTGCACGTCAGTGTGATACGTGATGTGGATTTTTGCCCGTCAGTCTGATGCGTGTAGTTGATTTATGTACGTTGGTTTGATACGGTCTGATACGTGATGTTGGTTTTTGCACGTCAGTCTGATGCGTGTAGTTGATTTATGTACGTTGGTTTGATACGGTCTGATACGTGATGTTGATTTTTGCCCGTCAGTCCGATGCGTGTAGTTGATTTATGTACATTGGTTTGATACGGTCTGATACGTGATGTTGATTTTTGCACGTCAGTCTGATGCGTGTAGTTGATTTATGTACGTTGGTTTGATACGGTCTGATACGTGATGTTGATTTTTGCACGTCAGTCTGATGCGTGTAGTTGATTTATGTACGTTGGTTTGATACGGTCTGATACGTGATGTTGGTTTTTGTATGTTGGTTTGATACATGATGTGGATTTTATTTACGTCAGTCTGATACGTGATATTGGTTTTTGTACGTTGTTTTGATGTGGATTTTCCACGTTAGTCTAATACGTCTGTGGGCTTTTGCAGGTCGGTCCAATACGTGATATAGAATTTGGATATCGATCACGTCTTTTGCCAATACCTTGCAGTGGAAATATGCACATCAAGTACTTAGTATATGATTATAATAAATATTACGTTTATTGCATCATAAAAATATATGTCAGTGTTAACATTAAACTGATATACTTAAATTAGTTAACGTTTTGTGGAATTCGAACAATTCTTGTTTCTAAAGACTTTTTGGGGATGTCGAAAAATGTCTATAAAAGATAATGAGATTAAAACATACCGTTGTGAGATGCAAAGATGCATGCTAGAATTGTAAATGCACAGGACAGCTACATGTGTTGTTATTACATCGTGTTTTCTTGCTAAATTAAGATAACATATCGGCAGACAATATATTACTAACAGATGGACTACATTACTGGGCTAAGAGATCATAATTTGAAGCTCCCCGTTTTTCAACCCATCCCTGTAAAACAACAAAAAGGTGCTATATGATACACCTTTGTTACATCTACAACGTCTAGATCTAGCAAAGATTCACGGTTAGAAAGTGGCTTTGCTTTCTTTTCAACAAATTAGCTCCATGTTACGTTAGTGTGACATCGGTTTTTTATCACCCCACATTGTTACATACACACAATAACTAATACACACACACAAAAACACACACACAAACACACACACAACACACACACACACACGCACGCATTAAGCACACACACATACTTACATATACGTCATATTAAGTGTAAATGCTATGCATGTAGGAAATTTGTTTTCATTTTCTTTACTACTTTTATTGGTAAAACGATAATCCTGAAATATTATTTGCTTTATGAGCAAAATTTAACAAACGAATAGAAGTAAGTTTTAGGTTAATACATCTAAAAGTTTCTGCAATCTTTACTGTTCAATCCAATATTAAAGAATTTTAGGATTTTAGAGGTCTTAAACATATACATAATACAGCGTGCAACATATATTCGACAAAACTCTAAATTAAGAGTATTAAGGGAATAACATATTATAAAGTTTGAAACGATCATACTTATTTGTTAGAAACTTGTGGTAAAAATGGTACTGATGGATAATGGCGTTTTAAGACGTATCAAAACAGAAGCAATATTACTACTGTTTTGATACGTCTTAAAACGCCATTATCCATCAGTGCCACTTTTGGATTATTGTTCTATGTAAAGATAAAATGAAGCAATAGATAAGATGGGTAATTAAGTGAAATGTGAACAGAGAGACAGAGAAATAAACAGACAGACAGACAGACAGACAGACAGATAGATAGATAGATAGATAGAAAGATGAAAGAAAAATAGATAGACATACAGACAGACAGACAGAGCGAGAGATAGATAGATAGATCGATCGATAGATAGATAGATAGATAGATAGATAGATGGATAGATATATAGACAGACAGACAGACAGAGCAAGAGATAGATAGATAGACAGACAGACAGATAGAAAGATAGATAGATAGAAAGAAAGAAGAAAGAAAAATAGATAGACATACAGACAGACAGACAGAGCGAGAGATAGATAGATAGATCGATAGATAGATAGATAGATAGATAGATAGATAGATAGATAGATAGATAGATAGATAGATAGATAGATAGATAGACAGACAGATAGCAAGAGATAGATAGATAGATAGATAGATAGATAGATAGATAGATAGATAGATAGATAGATAGATAGAAAGCAAGAAGAAAGAAAAATAGATAGACATACAGACAGACAGACAGAGCGAGAGATAGATAGATAGATAGATAGATAGATAGATAAATAGATAGATAGATAGATAGATAGATAGATAGATAGATGGATGGATAGATATATAGACAGACAGACAGACAGAGCAAGAGATAGATAGATAGACAGACATACAGATAGATAGATAGATAGATCGATAGATAGATAGATAGATAGATAGATAGATAGATAGATAGATAGATAGATAGATAGATAGATAGAAAGAAAGAAGAAAGAAAAATAGATAGACATACAGACAGACAGACAGAGCGAGAGATAGATAGATAGATATATAGATCGATAGATGGATAGATATATAGACAGACAGACAGACAGAGCGAGAGATAGATAGATAGACAGACAGACAGATAGATAGATAGATAGATAGATAGATAGATAGATAGATAGATAGATAGAAAGATAGATATATAGATAGATATAGATAGATAGATAGATAGATAGATAGATAGATAGATAGATAGATAGATAGATAGATAGATAAATGAGACAGACAAACAGATAGATAGATGGACAGACAGACAGACAGATAGATAAGTAGGTGTATTCGGAGATTTATTGTTCATAACATTTCGAGTTGTTTTTATCTTTGCCATTGTGTTAAGTTTGAAAAAGAGTGACGACACACGGAACTAATACAAACTGAAACAATTGTTTTTATTTAGAACAAAACAATATCATATGTGAAATAAGGAAGAAGCAGACACACCATCCTTATTTCCTTTAAAATCAAATGTTGCAAAAATAATATTTAATTGATTGCTGTTTGTATTTTAGAATTTCACCTGTTTTGAAACAATAATAGGTTTTGAATGATTAATTGTAAATATATCTAACATTGCTTTCGCGATTTAACATAATGCAATGGTACCATGAGGTTAATTAATATTATAATTATACTTAGAAGAGTCAAAATTAAGTTTATATTTAGTGTATAGCTGACAGAATTTAAAGTCTTCTTTTTTATTTTTTACCACAGACCGATTTTGTAAAGATGATAATTAAAATTGATACAAGGATTTGCTGACAAGTGATACCTGTCAGATAAACAATAAACATAAAAAGTAAATGTTCACTTACCTGTCAATAGCAATAGCCATGAACGTAAGCACACTGGCCGCAATTGTGCAAACGGAAATAAAAGTTGTGAATTTACAATACACATCCCCATACCACCAGTCCTGATACATTAAATAAGTTGAAGTAAATAGAGTATTGAATATTGAAATCAATGTATCAGCGACCGCTAAATTGACAAGAAAGTAATTTGTAAAGGTCCTCATTCGTTTGTGGGCTAAAACTATCCATATCACAATTATGTTGCCCCCAGCCGCTACAAGGATTATCAAGACATATGCCGTGATAAAGACAAACTGTTGCCACCACGGCATTATAAAGCTATGCCCAGCTTGGGTATGATTTGTTTCTTCTGTTATAACTTCCGGCTCCATGGTTGTTGAAGACATTTGAATGATAAACCTAAAGTTCCAGTTATGAATTATAGTTAAATGTCATAGACATATTCCCTCAATATTGTACTTTTCCTCATGAAGTACATAGTGCATTATATTAAGAACACATATACCAAATTCCTTGTTTTTGCGGTAATTGATAAAGTTAAGCTTTACGTTATATCATACAGAAAATTATTTTGTATTTTACAATGAAATCGAAGTACATTACTGTCTCCAATAAGTTAAAGTCACAAAACAATTTTGTATAAACTTAAAATGAGGTATTTGTCATATAGATTTCATATAGCCTGCGTTTCATCATATAAAACACGTCTGCTATAACCATTCGTCTGCTGTGGCATACTCCTGTGAAGACGAGGCGTTGTATGCTATCCTATTGGTTGAACATTTTGATATAGCGCAAATGGCATTGTGGTAGGGAGCCGGTTAGTGCGATAAGCATTCAGATCAATGAAATCACATAGACATATTCGTGATCTGAAGATCTTTTAGGTGTATAGGAAATCTCAGTATATAGATGTATAGGAGCCTTTGGTATAAAAGTGTATAGAAACGCCAAGTCTATAAATGTATGGGAAAGACGTATAGTAACTTTAAATATATAGAAGCTCTTAGGTGAAGAGGAGCTGTTAGTGTATAGGTAGAAAGAAAGGCTAAGTATATAAATGAATGGGAAAGGTGCACAGTAACTCTAAATAAATAGGAGCTGTTAGTATTTAGATGGATAGAAGCTGTTAGTATATAGGTGCATAGGCGATGTTAGTATATACGTAAAGGAGAGTAGAGTAACTCAAGGAATATAGGATTCTTAGTATATCTTTGTATAGGAACTCTGAGTATATTTGATATATTTTCTTGTAATAATAATAATAATAATAATAATAATAATAATAATAACAATAATAATAATAATAATAATAATAATAATAATAATAATAATAATAATAATAATAATAATAATAAAGTAGTAGCAGCAGCAGCAGCAGCAACAGTAGTAGTAGTAGTAGTAGTAGTGGTAGTAGTAGTAGCAGTAGCAGAAGCAGCAGTAATAGTAGTAGTAGTTGTAGTAGAAGTAGTACACGTGTATGAATTTTTTTCTATTGATTATTCGTCCCTCTGAAACCTAGATGATCGAATTTGAAATAATTTACATTTTTGTCTTTTCTAAGCGGAAAATGTTATACTATACGTTTTCAGAAAGTGATGAAAGTGAAATTCTTACTTACCATTGCTTCCAACACTAATCATCATTATGACGTATGTTAGTACAAAGATAATGTAATTATAATAACTTTTGACAATTGATACTTTTACTCTGACAGCAGTATATATTTAAGTAACAGATTTTTAACACGGCAAATATATCACATACATAAATACAGTATCGTGAAGGTTAATGGTTATATCTTCATATGTTATGGATGGTATTTAGAATTTTCGCTGGTTGTATTTGCAGCTTGAAATATAGCAAAATTGTTTTTCTTAAAAAAAACCCAGATACTATATAATAATTAGTGATGACAATTCAGTATCAGAACTATTATGCAGATAACGCTTTTGAATACACGTGGTTTAAGATCGGGTAAAGAAAGTATATTTAAACGTAGATTAGTTTGATTGCTTACACACTTAGAGTCCGATGAAAATAATCATTCGGTTAAACATACACACAGTCAATAGACAATTACGTCAAATCTGTCGAAATTCATGAGATTCCTGTAATGGAACATGTTTGGACGGCAAAAAGAAAAAAGTCCAAATTCTAGAACTCGGATCCGTATGCAAAATGAACAGGAACATTTCAGTCTGTAATGGTTGTATAGACAAATGTATGTACCATATTAAATGCACAGGGAAGCATAACAAATCGCAGATACCAAAGTATTTAAGGAGATGGGGCACTAAGGGCCAAAAATAGTGTCATTTCAAAAATTGAAAATATTTTCTGATATACTCATGACTATATGTAGTCATTAAGTCACTATGATACTGTTTAAGGGCTTATAGCCCTGACCTATATCATTAGAATATTTCTGGCTTAATGTGTGGCAGTTAGCCCTTACTTCTATCATTAGTCATTTTCTTATTTAAAGGGGCATTAGCATTTTCGAAAATTTTGTTTCCCTTTTTTAATGTTTTTACCGATTGTACCAATTACATAACGAAATAGAGATATACACAGACATCAAAATTCTTAAATTTCTATATATTTTGTGAAAATTTCTTGAGAAACACATAAGTAACTGTGATTTTGAAGATTAACTCAACCTTACCGCCACTGACTTGACCTTATTTTGAAAAAAAAAATATGTAGGAATGTAAGGATTTTGAAGATTGATGCCCCTTTAAGGTCTCGCAGATAACCCTTACCTGTATCTTATGATGTAGTCACAGTCAAAGAGGTGTAGAACGTCTAGATGCATCTGCTGTATTGCAGTCACTGTCAAAGAGGTGGTAAGACGTCTAGTTACATATCTTTTAGGTATTTGTACCGAAATAGTTTTAAACGTTTCTCAAATGTGTGTGAATACAAAAGGTCCAGTGCAAGAAGTCCACAGTAAATTAAAGTATAAATGGATCTATGACATTTATTTTCTTCAAAATAATTTAAGCTCCTCAGACAGTTTTGTATTCGACAACTAAGTCAGTCACTTTCCACTTCTGTAATGTGAAACAGCTACAAAATCTTAAAGTCCATGACAACATCTGATGAAAAAGTCTTACCCTACACAGGCTTGTACCAAAATAATATATTGCCATTATTAAGATGATATTATGTTCAAAAGAAAGTTTGGTATACGATTGTGCTGTTCATGAAAAAACCTTTACAAGATTGAAAATTGCTCAAAAGTAATCAATTTTACTATTATCTGTTTTCCATAACAATATTGTGACGCCATAGAGCATCATATTCACAAACATAAAACATTTTTTAAAATATTCACATCAAGTAATAATTTGCACTAAACCACAAAACTCTAGATTGATTTTTGTTTATGGGTCAACTGTGAGGTAGATCCTTAGTGCCCCTACTCCTTTCAGGATATCCAGAAGATAAATATACAATTGGCTAACTTTGGACAAGCACGGACTAGTTGCCATATAGGAGTGATCGTCAATACTCATGGACCTCTGGAATACATTGCCAGGGAGAAGTTAGAATTCACTTTGCTGACCTGTCAGACCTAGGTAATTTCAGATCGATATCCTCTCAACTGTTATAGACGATATTTCAACCACAATTGAACAAGTTTTACAATATTTCAGATGGTCAAATATAATGATAAAAAGTCCGTTTTGATATATATTGATTTTATATGCAATTCATTGTAATCTTTTTTACAGTAACTTGTAATTCATTAGTTTTCCTTTGTTCATGAAATGATTGTTCACGAGACAACTCTAGAACATTTTTTATTTGGCGGGGGACATATAAACAGTATACAGATGGATTCGTGCTACGTAATTCTGAAAAGTATACAATTATAATGCCAAACTATCATTTTTCTAAAGCTAAGGTAGTCATTTTTTACAGTGGTTACTCTTAGACGGATTTCGGCTATACTTTTAGAGATATTATTTGGCCTTGTATTATACCACTTTCTCTTTAGAAAATATACATAACTTTTAAATTGGAGCTCAAATGATGAAGTCTAATTGACAGAAACGATATCGTCTTGAGCATTATAACTTTGGTAGTATGTTTATAGTATTTTAAGTTTTCTGTTAATGTTGCTGTTCATGTCGATAATGAGTGAAATGTCTTAGTCTATTCTTGTTATTGTTTTATTGTTTAATTGTTGTTTTATGCCGGATTCAACATTTTTCCAGCTATATTGTGGCGGTCAGTTTTTAAGGATGACGGAGAAAATCTGGGTTACAACCAGGAAAAGACCACCTGCCTTCCTTCTGCAAGTAAACTGCAAACTTCACAAATAAATCACCTGAGGTGTCAGCGGGGCTCAAACCCACGATAAGTAAATGTAAATACATCATGGTTTAATACGCGATGCTTTGACCTTACGGCCATGTATGTCCCGGCTATTGTGCACAGTGAACTATGGATGGTTTATATAATATGAACACGGACAAAGCATTTGGCGGAAAATATATACAGGTTATTGAATGTATAAGCTGAAATATTTACATCCGAGTTCTTAGCGCGGTAAAGGATTGAACTTCAAAGGTCCTTTTCCGCACCAAGAACGAGAGCGTAAGTAGTTCACCATATATATTCAATTTTATCATATATCCCTATTAATGAAACATGGTTTATGATTCAAAATACTTTATTCAATTCAAAACATAACTCAATCACATCCAAAATTGGCCTACCGTTCCATCGTTATAGCGCGTATGAATATGACATAAGACCTTAAACCGGGTTCCGGGCGTGTATATTAAGCTATGCACCTTCTCATCTAATGTAAAGCAAACGAATAGTGGAATGTAGAATAAATGTTGATATCCATGTACAATAGCTACAAACTATATAATTACCAAAGCTATAATTGATACACATATTCAATATATATGTCAAAAACAAAAATTGGAAAACGTAAATCAGATAATGATAACCATAGATGTGCTTTAAATGCTCATAAACCAGTCAAGGGATACATGCCATACGGAAACATATTTTCTGATAATCACTTGGATACCCTTGGATGAAATGTATAACATTTTTGGTTTTTTTTTTCAAAATAAAAATATAAAATATGCCGATACATACACATGGAAATATGATGATACATACACAAGGACAAAAACATATGTGGATGAAAAAGAAATGTAAGACATGTTTCATGTGTTTAACGCTTGTGAAAATTATGCGGTCAAATATTCTCCTCGTAATACTCAATTTGATATACAAATGATATCTCAATCAATCCATACAAGAAAAACTGAGTGGGAGATTTTATAATTACAAGTTCTATTAACTAATAGTAGCATAAATAGTAGTGCTAGCAGAAGTTGTAGTGGTAATAGAGGAAGTAGAAATAGCGATGGTAGCAAACATAGCAGGTTTTATAGTGGTAATAGAAGTAGTAGAAATAGTGATGGTATAAAACATAGCAGTGGTTATAGTGGTAATAGAGGAAGTAGAAATAGTGATGGTAGCAAACATAGCAGGTGTTATAGTGGCAATAGAAGTAGTAGAAATAGTGATGATATAAAACATAGCAGTGGTTATAGGGGTATTTGAGGTAGTAAAAATAGTAATGATATCAAACATAGCCGAAGTAATACTTCTAATAGAGGTAATAGAAATGGTGATGGTATCAAACATAGCAGAGATTATAGTGGTAATAGAGGTAGTAGAAATAGTGATTATATCATACATAGCAGAAATTTATAGTGGTAATAGAGGTAGTGGAAATTGTGATGGTAGCAAACACAGCAGAAATTAAAGTGGTAATAATAGAGAAATAGTAGTAGTAAAATTGTGATGGATTATCAAACATCCAGCAGAAACTAAATTATAGTATAAGGGTAATAGAGGTAGTATTTCATGGTCCCTTTGATGGTATCAAACATACACAGCAGAAAAATAATATAATGGTCAAACATAGAGGTAGTGGTAAAAGGTGTGATTTATATCATACATAGCAGAAATTATAGTGGTAATAGAGGTAGTGGAAATTGTGATGGTAGCAAACACAGCAGAAATTACAGTGGTAATAGAGGTAGTAGAAATTGTGATTGTATCAAATATAGCAGCAATTATAGTTGTAATAGAGGTAGTGGAAATTGTGATGATATCAAACATAGCAGAAATTATAGTGGTAATAGAGGTAAAAGAAATAGTGATTATATCATACATAGCAGAAGGTATAGTGGTAATGGAGGCAGTAGAAATAGTGATGGTAGCAAACAGAACAAAAGTTGTACTGGTAACAGAAGTAATTAAGTGTAGCAAACAAAGCAGAAGTGATAGTGGTAATAGAAGTAGTGGAAATTGCGGCTGTATCATTAGTGGCAGAATATAATAGGTAACGTAATTTGTTGTGGTAATGCAGACATTAGAAATATTAGAAAGAGAAGAGGTAGCAAAGATAATAGAAATAGTACCAGCTTTATTAACGTAGAGGTATATACAGATAAGAGTACAGAAAAATTATCAACACTATTGGTAGTCGTGGTATTAGCTTATAAAATTAACAGATGCTTCTTATCTTTCTATGTAGGAAAATAAAAATTACAAAGAACAATAACCGAAAGACGATTATTCATGAAGCAATACTAGCGTACAAATCAGCTTAAATTTGGATATACATGAACCTCGGAAAATCAAGATGCCATGGAGGAGTACGCATCACCTGCCGCGAGTCCACATTTAAATTCAAATGAAATAATTGAGGACTTAGTTCTCGTCATTATTGGTAAAGGCGAATAAAGTTGAACAGTGAAACCACTTTACGTGGAAACAAGGTCATTATACCGACCGTTAAATTTGCAAAATGTTGACATAGAACGCGATTTTCTGATTTCTATGCGACAACTACTTATCAGTTAGAAGTGTGCCTCTGTTGCTCGGCCACATCGGATCATATTCCAGATATAAAACCTATATACATGCAAATAAGGAATATTACGACTTAAATATGGAATGTTGACAATAGGAAAATCAAAATCATCCCATTTGTTACAGTTGGTTGTTAATTTCCGGTCTGTTTTCATAGAAAGTAAACTGTTCAAGTAGGGAGTGCATGTATTAGATTATGTGATGTCTTTAGATTCTATTTAATTGGGATATATCGCATTCACATATGTATGAAAATTGCCATTATTTATTAAAACGTCGTTTATATACATGTATATCTAAATGCCACATTACAGCAGAATGAATTCAGCTTCACTCGAATAAAAGAACAGGTAGGGTAATAAAGTGACACTTCTTGGAATGCCGATGGTATACTGAGATATTTCATCACACAATACATATGTATCATAGTGGTGTTTGATGAAACAATCATAAGGATACCATATAACTTAGTAATAAAATTTTCTTGTACAACTTTTTCTGAATATGCAGTTGGCTATGATACCAAAAAGTCTCTGTTTTCATCCATTATCCTGAATTGTTATTTAATCAGCAACCAAGTAATATTTGACACAAGGAAGTCAGAAAAATGTTTTATCTTTAAATTTTCTAAACACTTTCGAGTTTATAGTATTCACATCTGATTTACACCGATTCTGGAATAACTGACGATATAGTACAACTGAAGTTTCTCCTTGATAATCAGGATAATTGCTGAGTCCTGCTATGTATCTGTGTGTGGGGTTTTATGGATTTTTGGTATCCGATATAAATATGGTAGCTCAAAATCATTACCGGATGAAGGTACGTCAAAGGAGTATAGTACTGACATATGATCCTTTGGAAGTCACAGATTCCCATTTGACGGGATCCTAAAACATTTTCCGAGTCATAGTATATAAACTTTGGTAACAGAATTGGATTTAGACTGCGTTACTATACACGTCTCAGATTATCAAACGCCATAAACTTAATTTAAACTGATAATCAGCCAAACATCTATGTGGACAGTTTCATGTCAGCGAAAATATTAATCGGATAGTAAATCTTTTCACCTGCTTTTTGTTTGTACATTTCGTTGTAGTATGTATCACCTGTCGGGTAATGTTTTCTGTATACAGATTTGTTTTAACTGTAAGGATGTAGGATATATCAGCACCGTCTCACTCAGTATTCTGTATGTAATGTATATCAATAATTATCAAGATATCAAATACCTTCCTAATAATGATTTACAGGTGCACGAAGTTATCATGTACTTCAGATGGAAGAAACCTGTTGTGCTGTTTATCAATCAAACAAACTTGGAAAACATTTTTCACCATTACATTTCTTTAAACACATATATGTTGTTTGTAAAAGAAATTTGAAAGAAATAACTACTAACACATATTGGTATAGATGGTTGTTTCCCAACTCTGTATGACTGCTTTCTGATAGCCATTATAGATGTTTAACATATGAACTAATGGTGCATTAATGTTTGTGGTGGGACCGAATTACAACTTTGATTTAGCTTTCTTGGAAACCATTATATTACCGTATGATTTCAAACATTTGGGATAATTATGATCTACACCTTCAAGTCTACAACGCGTAGAAACTCCGAAGTGTGATTTGTTATATGTATTTGCACTGCTGAGTTTACATGTATGGTCTTCATTTAAAGTAATTATCTATGTGTTAAATTATGTATGTTAATTTTGTCTAGCTCTCGATAGCCAGGAGCATAAAAACATGTAATTTGGATAACGTTGCTGACCATCTATCGTTTCATAATTTAAATCAAGTGTTATAAGCATATACAATTTGTTAATAATAATAATAATAATAATAATAATAATAATAATAATAATAATAATAACTTATCATAACATATTCTTAAAGTATGTCTGTGTATCTAAAGCATCTGAGGAACAGAACCAGGTAGTAATAATTGCATATTGTACTTCGATTTGATCTAAAGAATTGTTTTATGTCAGCATGACTCTAATCAGATCTAATATGTTTATACAACAAGTATGATTATGTATTTAATGCATAATATACATTGATTGCATTGTAGTTCAGCCACATTTTTCAGAATCTTGGTTTAGATCTGCGTCTGTGGCAATGTTATTGCTCTAACTGCATAGATTAACTCACATTCCCATTGACGATTTACTTTTCATTTTTTCTAGTATTAAAAAATAGTTACTCTTGATTATGCTGCTAATTTGGTTAGGTAAATGGATGACAAACCTCTAATACTATTTCCCACTTTCGTTTGCATCCTACTAAAAGTAGAATAAGACGCGCTATTTGTTTTCTCATATTATTGTTTGGAGTTATCAACTTCATCATTTTTTGTGACAATAGAATTGCGGGATAATACAGACTTATTTCACGATCGAACAGAAACCTAAATAAGCATGAAATTAACCTTGATATTATATTAGCTTTTTGATTGAAAAGTATATCATTTGAATATCAATGAATATACGCACAGAGGTATTATCTGTAAATATTAGCAATGAAACACTGAATGACGATAGGGTTGGTATTCACCTAAGACCAAGTTCATTCGATTATGGAAAAGTCATGTTGATGTTGTGAACTAGTACCACTTGTGTCAGAACCGGACATTAACGTTAAAAAAGTGCATCAGTATGGTAATATACATTGTTCCGACTTTATATAGCATAATTCTGTAATTCGTTATCATGATGCACTGATAAGATCAGCCAAATCACTTTTTGGTTAGAGATTATCGACAATGGATTAACTGTGGGTGGTAATATTTTTTTTCCCATTTTGTTATCGTTTACGGTTCATAGAGAGACAGATAATCTGTGTCGTTGTTCATTATCGATGTCACGTCCGTCAGGAAATGAAAGTTCGTTAATGCTTCGAAATATATTTCAGAGTTATCACTTGGATGGAAGCGATTGACAGTTATTGACAATCAACATGTTTCAGTTTGGCTGATCTATAGTCAGTTTCTGTCTGATTACTTACCGCGGTTTTCGATATACTAATTACGTATCCTCTGCCGTATGCTATGTTTCTTGATTTGTGTACATCTTTCTACGTCGTTTCAAAAGCGATATAATTGTCACAATGATGAGTTTTGTCCCCTGACACATAGTTAAGAATATGATAAAATGTTTGTAATTTGTTCATATAAATTATCAAACACGTAAAACGTTTTAAAAGATCTTCGTTTCGAAATTATTTGTTTTATTGAAATTTAAGTTTTCATGTACCGTACCTTCAATTATCTAGCAGAATTTCCGTATGCAATGACCTTTCAGATAAACTATCTCGCCATTTCAAATGTGCTTTGTAATTCGATCAGGGGGATCTCGGTTCTTTACGCGCTCGGTCTACCAGCAATCTCGGCCTTGAGACAATCGGTGTATGTTAAAATCGGTTAATATGTATTTTGTAGTTACTTTTAAAATATGATTTTATTGAAAAGTACATATATTATGAAAAATATGACTTTTTCAACACATTTTGAATATCTGAAGAAAATCGGATGAATATATGAATAAAGATATCAAGTCTCTAAAACAACTTTTTTCCAATGTCTAATGTTACTCTGAATGCTGACATTACAAAAATCTAAACAATATAACTGTGAAAACGATGCTTACCTCATGCTTCTCAATCTCATCTTCGGTTAGGTTGGGCAGTTCGTGATCATATGTGTCAAGAATGATATAGTCGATAATGCGAAGAGACGAGTTAAAATGGGTCGAGATCACCCGATATACACAGCACGTGGACAATTTCATAAATGAATGTTTTGAAACGACGGAAAAGACCAACTTTGCCTGATTTAGGTATGAAATGATGATGTACGAAAAAAACTGCAAAAGGGTTATAAAAATATATTAACTGGAAATAGCACGTGCTTATTGGACACTCGGTAATATTCGTACAAAAATACTGAAAGTTAATTTGCAATGCTCAGAGTAATGGCGGACAAGCAATAACTGATATTGCGGGTTACATTTGACAAAAGTGTTGCAGATATACGCATGTATTTGTTACTGTAACCACCAGGTGGTCTCTTTGGGATACATATGAGATAAAGAATTCAGATAAAAATGGGCATGTAAAATTTTTACACCTACGACAGCTCATATCGCTTTAAATAACTACTTGTAAGAAGCAAATTTAAGAAAAAAAAATTAAGCATTCTGAGTATAATCATTATTTGATCATATAAATTATATAATTATAAATGTGTGGGCGAGTGCGTTATATATAATTGCAAATATTTTCCTCAGAAAATACCGATCCTTAAAAGCATAGACATCAAGAATGGATACCAAACAATATGCAAATACACTGATTTTATAACAAAATAGGCCTCCTGGAAATCTAGAAATGATACTATGGAACAAAGAGTGCTCTCATCCGCTCTAAACCAGTGACGCCAATCGTTAAAATGAAATGAGTTGTAATAAACTGTAGTTGTCATAATGCTATTTGGAAAATAATTTTGTTTTTCTAGTAGGTTTCTAATCCTATTCATATCTAACATGGCACCTGATCCCACCACTGCATTTTACAGAAGTTCAGATTTGCCCAATGTAACTTGAAACAGTCCCCTGAACATACTGATGGATAATACTTTTGTACCATATACAATGACTCCTTTTCGCCAACCAGACATGGAACTGGCTGATAAGTTTTTAACTGACTTTGGCTTTTTCAGCGAATGTGATCTTTTCACCGAATTCGAAATATTTCCATGGAACATTTGCAACGGATGTGACATGCTAACTGGGGACGTTGACTCCATCCGGACACCTGGTCCCATCTCGTTCGGGATTTTCAAATGTTCTTTATGTTGAGACCAGACCGTTGTTATATTTAATATTATTCCAATATCAATCTAATATCAATCAGCACCAATTCATTATACTTGGTATATGTGAGTATATATTTACGTTAGGATTAAATATTTTTCTCGTCTATCTCTGCGACCGAATTCATTTATGAATGCGCAATTATACTCACCGCTATCGAAGCATTCATTTTTGTGAATGCGTAAATGGCCAAGTGGTAAGAACGTCGTGCATGAGAGCCAAGCGATTGGTGCTGTAGGTCGAGAGTTCGAACCCTAGCCGGGGCATGGTGAGTTTGTAGGAGCTTGTTATTTCTGTATGTGTGCTTTTAGTATGATTTACTAAAAATCCCTATAAACACTGTTTCATTGCGGGGTCACCTAAGTGTTCCACCAAGCATTTATCTATTTTGCTTATCAAACTTCTAACACATATTAAACAAGGTCTTAAGAAGTACTGTATAACGGCATACTCTAAAGCGGAGTCAATCAGATATGGATGCTAAAGAATTCAAAAGAATTGTTGTAACATTAAAATCTCCAAATTTCAAACATATTACAAGTATCAAGTCTTTTGATTGTTCGACCCTTTACACAACAATCCCTCATCAAAAACTCAAAAACAGATTAACATCTATTACACAAAACTCTTGTATACAAAAATGGATATCGCAGATATAAATATTTGATGTTAGGTCATGGAGAACCTTATTTTGTCAAGGAACATTCTGATTCCAATAACAAGTACACTGAAGACTATAACATCAAGATGCTGGGGTGTCTAGTAGACAACATCTTCGTGGCTTTTGCGGGAAAAGTTATCCAACAGATTGTCGGCATTCCAATGGGTACCAATTGTGCACCTCTCTTGGCTGACATATTTTTGTATTCAAATGAAGCTGAATTTATACAGTCTCTGCTCTCCAAAGGAAACAAACAGTTAGCATCTCGGGTCAATTTTACTTACAGGTATTTCGACGATGTTCTGTCCATAAATAATTCAGAATTTCAGAATTGGCCAGATGTATCCTGTTTAGCTAGAGATCAGTGAGACGACAAAGAGCAAGACATCTGCTTCTTACCTCGATTTACTCCTGTTGATTGGAAAAGACAGCCAACTTCACACATCCCTCTATGGCAAACGAGACGATTTCAATTTCCATATCACAAACTTCCCATTTCTAAGTAGTAATATTCCATCTTCTCCTGCCTGTGGCGTTTTCATATCACAACTTATACGTTATGCCAGGGCATGCTCTTCTGATGAATGTTTTTTTCTAAGAGCGGAATTACTAGCCAACAAACTACTTACAACAGGTTACGCTTGGATCGTTTAAGTTTTATGGTCAATACGGGAATCTTGTTAAACATTATGAAGTACCCTCTCAGAGAGATGGATTACGGCCACAGACAGTGACTCCGTTTCACCAATTATGCTTTTCATCGAACTTGACCTCATCACCAAACTTGACCTTTTTACCGAATTTGACCCGTTCATCGAACTAGAAAGGTTTCCATGGAATGTTTGCGACGGGTGTGGTATGCCAGGAGAAGACGCTGACTCCTTCCAGACACCTGGTCTTATCCCGTTTGTGATTCGTAATTGTTCTTAATGTTGAGACCATTTGCACATCTAATTCGTCGTGTTGACTCGAGTTTTGATTATTGATTGGTACATATTTTCAATTTTACTTATTACTTACGCGAAGTGTATCATTTATGACCCAAGGTCCTGAATAAAAGATAATGTTGAGTGATATTTATGCTTTATATATACTTGTATTTTTCTACACTACATGAATCGTAAGCGATCCATTATCATTTACATTAGGATTACACACACACACACACACACACACACACACACACACACACACACACACACACACACACACACACACACACACACACACACACACACACACACACACACACACACACATATATATATATATATATATATATATATATATATATACTATATTGGATGTGTTGGATACTTTATTAACTTGACATAAAATAATCAGCTCTCAATAACTAGTTTATTGTGTAATATCTAGGTATGATTTGTAAAGTATCATGTAATTTCACCCCATTTTTACTTTTCATTTTTCGTAATATATATAAAGCTATATAAATAGATGACACCATGTCATGACCAATACACTAGTAGCATCTCCATCAATATATCTGCAACTGTTTTATGCTTAACTTGGTTTGCTTTGTTTTTGTTAATTAGTTTATTTTTATGGTCTTTCATCATTATGATTCATCATTTCATAGTTTCGCAGCTGTACATAGCGGAAAGATTGAGGATACGAACTTAAATGAAGAAAGTGATGATTACACGAAATGATCGATTTATTTCGCTCACCTGCCTCCAATTCTTGTTTCTTGTTATTTATGGTGACTTTATTTGCCGAATGAACATAACAATTACTGTCGGTATTTGCTTCCATACTGATAAATTGTTTACCGAATTGTCCAGAGAAAGTTATAGGACATATTATGGTACATCTTAATTTTGATTCCTTGCATAGTTGAAGCAGCAATGTACATTAACGCTATAAGCAAAACTTACTTTAGTGAAGTATGGCAATATAAAAAAAAATATTTCTTAACGACATACCCCCAGTTGGGAAGTAAACGGAAAAAAACCATAAATACTGCTGTAAGGTATACCTGAAGTAATCTGCCCGGCAACTGTTGTAAACATTAAAATAAATTTCAACAGAGAACACACACAGCAGTGGACTGTAGTTGTACGACAACTCATGTGGATCATGCGTTAAGTAGTGAAGTCAGTAGTATAATAATCAATGTTTTGTATTGGAATACCCCACGTAATGAACTGCGACAATTAAATAAATCAAAGTTTTACAACGAATACGGTTACAGTTGTGAATAATGCTTGGGAGGAAATCAATTTTTTGTATTGGCAGGGGCCGCTGACCACTTCCGGACACCTGGTCCCATCCCGTTTAGGATTTTCAATTGTTCTTCATATTGAGACCGTTGCCATATCTACTTATTCGTATTCTAATGAAATGGAGTTTCGAATATCCATTGGTACTTTCCAGTATACTAAGATACAGGATTTATTATAAAATAAAAAGTGAACTGTGGCAGCACAAGAGATCATACACATTCTTACATTACTATACACCAAGTGTAACACTATGTTTTAAGCAGTGAATTGTGTCATCTACATATTATCTTAAGTCAGAAGCATACTATACATTTTGAACTGTAGCGTCGATAAAAACCATATTTACCTGATGTACCTTAAGTGCTGAAACGAATCTGTATTGTATGTTAAAACATTTTACAGAAAACATCTTTCCCGTGTAGATGCATTGAATAAGGGAATTCGGGCAGCATTATGCATTACATTTTCCCAAGGATTTTACATGCATTAAACGTAAGCAGCGTTATAAATATTTTCAGAAAGTTTAAAGTAGTATGTAATTGAATAGGTTTTGATCTTTGTATTTAACAAAGTTGTACTTCCGTTCGGCATGGTTTAAATCAATATCCGATTATTGGAATAGAAAATCAACCCAATTTCTTCTTCAACAAACAAAATATATCGTTGACATACTATGAAGAATTAAGAGAATTGTGCATTTCTGCTGATTCCAGAATACCATGGGTTTTCTTGTGTGTTTACCAATTCAGCGTAAGAATATCTTTGTTCGTTATATCTCAAGAACCAATGACAAATGATTAGATACCGGATCAATCGGATGTGGTTCATTAGTGAGTTATGTATAAACATTAAATAAAAACTAAACTTTTTGCGTCTGAAGCTACTTTTATTATTTACATGAACTACTTTAATGATTTGCTTGAAACTGCCTTAATGATTTACTAAGAGTTGGAAATGCACAGCAGACGTACAAGAAAAGTTTTTTCTATTAAGTAACTCGTGTTTTCTTTTCATTTTAAAACGTATGTTTGTCCTTAACCAGCTTAAACCAATCCAGTCTCATTGTATACTGTTAGTCAATAATTCTGACAATATTTTGAATGAGCAAAGGCCTCAGACAACCGTCATATCTTGTGGTTGCACTTCGAATATTAGGCAGTGTAGATAACGGATTGCACGATATCAAATATTCAAGAAAACCCGGTCACTTTCAAAAGGAAAAAATGCCAATTGATGTAGCTATATAATCTCTTAAATGAAACTAAGCAATTTTTTTTATAACAGATATAATTACACTCTGTCCTGTATAAAAGTGTATTCACTTGTACAAAAGAATACTAGCATTAGAAAACCCGTGAGAAGAACATACACAAAACACGCGTATTACTGGTAGTGAGAATTTAGAGAATATATGCATTTTAATGAGCAAATACTGTCTGTTTTGCGTCGGATTATGTTATTTGTAACAAATTGTGAAATATAAATAGATAAAAGAAACCTATAGATATGATTAAATGTCGATTGCAGTTTATATTATTCCTTTACAGAAAAACAAAATAACTAAAAATCACATGGATATGCTACAAGAGAAATAATATGATTCACTGAGAAATATTACTTCGAAATACAGTAATGAATCAAGAACGGGAAATTTCAATATTAAATAGAACAAATTTCAAACCGTTATTAGCATATTAATATGTTAGTTTTTTTTTCGGGTTTGAAAATATGTTTCACAATTGGATCGGAATAAATGCGTGTAAATTTCAGTCTGAGTAATTCAATTGTCCTTGTTACGCAAGTAAAGTTGACTAGTATGTAAGGTATTCATATTACAAACTGCGGATCAGGTGACCGAAAACTTTGATACAAAGTGTAACGTTTACTTCGCCAAACGCTAGAATCACGATCAGTGAGATGGTTAATAAAACAATAGTATCCATTGCCATACATCAGTTTGTTTCAGAATTTACCATACCATTGTTTCCATCGAAACACTATCTATTATTTCATGTCGTTTGATGTACGAACAAGTGAACGGAAATATCTTAAATCTATTACATATTATTTTGATCAATTTTCGTTCTTAAAGCGATATGAGCTGGGTAGGAGAACAATTTTACATGTCCATTTCATGTAACATTTTATCTCATATATATCCCAAAGAGACCGTCTGGTGGTTATAATAACAAATACATGCGTATAATTGCAACAATATTGCCAAACGTAACTCGTAATTTAAGTTATTGTTTCTCTGTTATTCCTCAGAGCATTGCAAACTAACTTTCCGTAATTTTTACAAAGATTACCGAGTGTCCAATAAGAACCTTCTATTTGCAGTTAATATTCTGTTCTTATTACCCGTTGCGTTTATTTACATACATCATCATTTCATACCTATTTCAGGCAAAGTTGGTCTTTTCCGTCATTTCAAAGCATCCACGTGCCGGGTATATCAGGTGATCTCGACCCATTTTTAACTCGTCCCATCGCATTCAATCTTCACACATATGGACCAACTTCACGGACATAACGGCATGATCGTAAAACAGGAGGTACGCACAGTTTTCACATTTATATTGTTTTGATTTCGGCAATGTCAGCATTCATTTCAGGGTAACTAATGATTGGAAAAAAATCTTTCAGTGACCAGATATCTTTATTCATATATTCATCCGGTTTGCTTCAGGTGTTTAAAATAGCGTTGAAAAATACATATTTCACACAATGTATGTATTTTCCAAAATATATAACGTCCTATATTTTAAAAGTAAATATAAAAAAAATAACGACTTTAACATACACCAGTTGTGTCAAGGATCGAGATTGCTGATAGACCGAGCGCGTTAAGGACCGAGATTGCTGATATACCGAGCGCGTCAAGGATCGAGATTGCTGATAGACCGAGCGCGTTAAGGACCGAGACCCCTCTGACCTAATTACGAAGCACATTTGATATGGTTAACTGAGAGATCATTGCATACGGAAATATAGCCGGATTTTTTTAAGGTACTGGAAAACTTGAATTCTAATAAAACAAATAACTACGAAAAGAAGATCTTTTACAATGTTTCACGTGTTTGATAATCAATTTGAACAAACATTTTATCATATTCTCGTCTATATGTCATGGGACAAAAATCATCATTGTGATAGCTTATATCACTTAAAATGTGAAAGAGAGGCTTTCAGCTTTTAGAACTGTCTCAGTCAAATAACAGATTGCAAATATAAAATCATTGGACCGTCTGTATATATTCATATATATCTGATACTTGGAAATCCAGATTGAAATCACTGTTTACGATAACATTGCAGATGTAAGGAAATTATTTAAAAGACGTTGCTTATTTCCTTTTTATGATTGAATTAACTATTCGATATTTTACATATTAAAATGTAACATTCTTAATAATTTGAAATTATTCAACAGAAATTCAGGTTTTATCAATTAGGCAAGGACATCGTAATCATATCAGGTCATTGATCCCCCGATAAACGAAGCAAAGAAATCTGCAGCAATGGGGAAACACGACTTGATTCAGATTATGAGCTTTAAGTAATATAAACATAATACCAAAGTTATAATGCTCAAGACGATATCGTTTCTGTCAATTGAGATTTCATCAGTTGAGCTCCCTTTTAAAATGTATGTGTATTTTCTAAAGATAAAGTGGTATCATACAAGGCCAAATAATACATCTAAAAGTATAGCCAAAATCTGTCTAAGAGTAACTGCTGTAAAATTGACTACCTTAGCTTTAGAAAATTTTCGAATTTAAATGGTGTTAACAGTGCCAAATATAACTTTAGTATAAGGTGAACAGCTGGTACTGAAATACCAGGTACTAGGTTTATGCATACCCTCGGGGACTCAAACGGTCCACCAGCAGTGGCAACGAGCTAGTGGTTATAAATATTATAAACATAATACCAAAGTTATAATGCCCAAGACGATATCGTCAATTGAGACTTCATCAGTTGAGTTCCCTTTTAAAATGTATTTGTATTTTCTAAAGATAAAGTGGTATCATACAAGGCCAAATAATATCTCTAAAAGTATAGCCGAAATCTGTCTAAGAGTAACCACTGTAAACAATGACTACCTTAGCTTTAGAAAATTTCGAATTCAAATGGTGTTAGCAGTGCCAAATATTACTTAAGTATTGATTAGACTTTGATAAAGTAATGCATAGCATGGTGTCTATATAACCTAATATAGGTATGGCAGTGTGCGGAAAAGTATTAAGGCCAGGGTCCGAAGTCACCAACTTTACTCAGTACTCAACTAAACATTTTATGATTTTAAGGTTAAAAGCACATACAATGTATTTTGTAGCTTGACATATTTGTATATTGATGACATACAATTCGAATAATGATCAAAATTATTATTCATTTGAAAAAAACTTCAGAATAGTAAATAATTGTTTGAGTACGTACTTAAATTTTGAATACCGTATTCAGCGTATTAATCCATAACTCAAAATCGTATGTTTGACGAAAAAAATTGTATGTGAATGATAAAAAAATAGAAATAAATTTCTTATTTACTGAAGCCAAAACATTTTACAAACGATTATGTAGTAACACTACTGAAATAAAAGTTGTGCTTGAGTATTTCAGGAAATTTGGTGACTTTGGGATCTGTGAAATTAAGAATGTGGCACTAGTTTGACTGTGGAGTGCACGCCCCTGTCGGCAAGTTATACACACCGTGAATTGAAGGCAAAGGTCAAACTCAAAGGATGTCACTCCATGATAATGAAACTACTATTTAACAAGTAACGTAACGATCTAGATAATTAAGACAGTACTGGCTAACAGTGTCCTTATATCGATCATATTGTAGTGAAACGTTGTCCTCCTACGCTCGTATCCCCTTGACATAAACTAATCACAAAGTAGTTTACCTCTGTATTTAAGGTAAATTGTACTAAAAAGTCGAATCTTGCTTATACAGTCATTTTGGGAACGATAGTGTGTGGATAACACGTGGATGACTCTACTTAAGCGCGAAAACTTTACAATTGGGAAGCTGACATTATCACGTTCAGGTCTGTCGTATAGTTTTATCATGTCGGCTTTTTTCTTGCAGTTGATGTAATATCATTGATAATCTATTTTACTTGCCAGATTTATACTTCTTAAGAAAAGTAAAAGTGTAATTGATATCAAGGGAAATATAATAATAAAAAGAGGGTATTGAACAATGAACAAATACAAACTCTGGAATATTACGTTCAGGCGTCATGGAGGTAAAAAGGCTGTCAAACAGGTTCATACTTAGACATTTTACTTATTATAAACACAGACGGGAAATTAGCAACTAAGCTATACGATAAACGCGTCGATTTCGGCTTTCCCATCGTAAATTTTCCACATTTAAGTGGCAATATTCCTCAGTCATCCGCATATTAAGTTTATATTTCACAAATGATCCGATATGCCAGGGCGTGTACAACATATAAAGATTTCATATACAGAGGTAAACTATTCACTGATAAATTATTGACACAGGGATATCGAAAACCGCGTTTAATGTCAACGTTCTGCAAATGTTATGGTCGGTATAATAGTCTTGTTTGCGACTACTCTGTTTCACTAAGCGAAATGTTGAGTTGCCTTTTCGTTGGCAGTTGTTGAGACTTCTGTACCAATTGTGACGAGGATACACTCCTCACGTGTGTCATTGGACTTGACTGTGGACTCACGGCGGTTGTGACCGGTCAACAGGGGATGCTTACTCCTCCATGGCACCTGATCCCACCTCATGGTTACCAGAGGTCCGTGTTTGTCCATTTTTACCAGATTTGTATCTGTTTCCTGGACATTCTATTGATTTATACTTTGGTATCTGAATTTTTTATATTCAGCCGTCGCGGTGAGTTTTGTAGAGTGCCAGGGAACTCCAGTATAACTTTTTAAAAAGATATGACCCAGTACCAGAACTTGAATCCAAACCTTTCATCTGCATATAAAACTCTCTACTTCTAGTCCACTGCAAGTAGTCTGTGTAACAACCAATTCTATAATACTGATAACGTATTTATGGTGTAACATGTAAATGGAGAACAGGACTATTATCTTGACCGTAATATCTGCAAAATGTTGACGGAATTTTCCATACCTTTGAAAGCAAAATCACTATGTATCTAAAGTAGTTTATACAATGAGTTTTCTCCTGCATATCTAGTCCAGGGAACTGCAATATTTCTACAGAAATCAATTCCTACAAGAAGGAAAAGATAAAAATGTCGTACTAATGGAGTTCATTGGAAAGCTGAACTTTCCTTCGGTCATTGAGATATGGTAATGCGTAAAAAATGTGACATTTCACATAAGAAAAACCTGACAATCTGAAGATGCTTTGACCACTTTACCGTAAGCCAATCAGCGAGCGTATTCTTAGGAATAGAGAATGAACCAATATGACGCAAAAGTGTGAACCAGCTGTATTTCGCATATCAATTGGATCCAATAATGTCATGACACAACTTGATCCCGACGGATTAATGAAAATAATAGATCAGATAATCAATTGTTCAAATTTCAGACGGAAGAGACTAAAAATACATAGAAAATGAGATCAGTATATTGCGTTATCACCAACCAAACTCTAACATTTGTCAAAGGAAAAGAATTTCATCAGTACATGATATTTTAAGGTGTCTGTCGAAGGTATGCTTTGGTACAAGTTAATGATGTTTTAGTTTGTTAGTTCTGTTAAATTATGTAACCTAAGGTAAAGTGACTAATTTAATATTTATGTAGACGTATACATGCAGTTCTGGTTCTCGATTAGGATATTTATCATGGGCACTTTGTTTTGGCTCTAAGATAGCTTCGTTTTCGATTTATCTTTATTACTATACTATTTAAGAGTTAATGATTCGATCTGAGCGATTAATTAACTAATTAATTGGCATAGGACTTTAAAATTATAATTGATGTATACGTATATAAACATTATGTGCGTAGAGAAAGGTTAATTTATGAACATTATTTCCCGTAATGAAAATAACTTATACATTTGACATCATAGACGGCGATTACATCTAATATAAAAAATATACTTTAGGTATAATTTACAGTGATTAGGATTACACGGTTTTGAAAATATTTTTCCGTGTTTTGACTTTGTCAAATAAAAACTTATATTTAGGCCCTATACATTTATTTACAATTCGACCTCAGATGTGTAAGTCCCGATGACAAAAAAGTTAGCTTGGAACAATTATTTTGTCTTTTGGGACAACTGTGGCATTATTCTTCGCATAATATACTATCTTCGAATAAAGCGACTTATTAACAACTAACTCTCTCCCTCTCACGGCGGCCAAATCTTTAGAAGCTTAGAAGAAACAAGATACCAATGTTAGCCAGAACAAAGTACCGACTTGTGCAAATAAACTGTCTAACATTCCAAAATAATCAACATTTGAATTTGACTGTGGGCTCCCTGCACGTGTAACCGGTAAACAGAGGATGCTTATCCGTATGGTCCCAACTCTATATATCTAGATCCGAGTTTATTAAATGATCATCAGATTTATATTATCTCCCAAACATCTTGAAGATTAATATTTGGTATTTCTTTCTTATATTGTTTGGATTCGAAATTCATATTTAATTGTAATTAAAATATTCTAACTCACTAGACCACATAGTACTATATTCTTATAATTTTTACAAAACTCTATTTACAATGTATATGTTGTACTGGAATAACTTAAATATCTAGTGATTGGCTATCAGGATACTTATTTCGTCAAACACCAGTCTGATTCTACACACTAAAGTTGATATAAAAAACATGCTGGAATTTCTAATATACAATGTATTTGTAATGTTCCGAGACGTGGTCTTTCAACAAACCGTCGCCATTCCTATGGGAACCAATTGTGCCCCTTTATTGGCCAAAGTGTTCCTTTAGTCATACGAAGCAGACTTCATTCAGAAATTGCTGAATGAAAAGAAGAAAAAGTTAGCGGTGTCCTTTAATTTGACATTTAGATATATCGACGACGTTTTGTCAAATAATAATGACAATTTCAATACATATGTCAATGCGATATTTCCCAGCGAACTAGAAGTTTAAGATACAACAGAATCAAGCACACACGCTTCATACTTAGACATTTTACTTAATATAAACACAGACGGGAAATTAGCAACTAAGCTATACGACAAATGCAACTATTTCGGCCTTCCCATCGTAAATGTTCCACATTTAAGTAGTAATATCCCTCGTCACCCGCATATGGAGATTATATTTCACAAATGATCCGAGGCGTTTAAAACATATGAAGACTTCATATACAGAGGTAAACAACTCACTGACAAATTATTGACACAGGGATATCGAAAACCGCGTTTAATGTCAACGTTCCGCATATTTTACGGTCGGTATAATAGTCTTGTTTGCAATTACTCTGTTTCACTAAGTGAAATGTTGAGTTGCCTTTTCATTGGGGGTTGTTGAGACTTCTGTACCAATTGTGACGATGATACACTCCTCACGTGTTTCATTGTACTTGACTGTGGACTCACGGCGGATGTGACCGGTCGACAGCGGATGCTTACTCCTCCATGGCACCTGATCCCACCTCATGGTTTCCAGAGGTCCGTGTTTGTCCATTTTTGCCGGATTTGAATACATGTCCTGGACATTCTATTGATTTAATCTTTGGTATCTGAGATTTTTTTATATTGTTATAGTACTAAATTCTTATCATTTTTACAAAACTCTATGTACAATGTGTATGTTGTTTTAAAGTCTTCCTTTTTCTATAATGGTTCCAGTAGATATCACGTGACTTATTTACTATTAATCGAGGTAGGCAGATTGTGTAAAGTAGCAATTCTTCGATTGTCTTTGCAGCTCTATAAATGTATCCGCTAACCCTTACATAAAGTTAGAAACGAGGAAACAATGAAATAATATAGAAATATAGTTGGGTCAACTCTATCCACACAGCTACGACGTATACCATATCACAACCATGGATTTAGAATGTGTTTGTTCTATACATCGTGAAAAGACCATCTGTTATGTTATGTTCTAGTAAATCCTTGCTAACAAAATATTGATGTTGCCATTTTGAACACCAAGGTCATTGATATCTGCAAGGTTAATATCATATCAACGGTAGTAATACGTGCATAATAAATTGACCATTAAGATGAGATACTACATGGTACGATTCTCCTTGGAGGATATTCCATACATCTAAGTTACACTTTGATCGATCACAAATGAAACTTTTGTAGAATTCCATTGCTAAGGGATCATTGAAACTTTATTTTGTCATGTGGACAATTAAGGATGAAGACCAAATTCAAAATTTAAATCCTTTGTGTACAAACATGCGCAGAATTCATCCAATCATCGCTTTCTGCATAATAACCAGAATGACGAACAAAATCACAGAAGTGACACTAAAATACTTTAATTGCCACTTGTATCGATATAATTGAAAGTTTAGAATTGAATAAATTAGCAAATATTTTAGAACGTTATGTTAAATTGTTAGAATACTGTGTGATGTGTACTTACATCCCTGTCATTTTATATACATTTTCAGCGCACTTTAACACTGACACGACTCCATAAAATTTTCTGCTTGTAGCTGAGAATTTAACTGTTTTTATCGTATTTAAAATATCATAAGTACATGCTTAAAATATACTTAAGAATAAAATATATACGAAATAAATTTATGATTTGCCATCACGTTCTATGTTAAGGTTGGAAAATACCAAGTCTTTTAAACGCAAATTTCAAGATGCCCTACCAATAATCTAGCTTTGTTTTTATAGTATTTTTTCGTATTTTATAGGTAATGGTATATGAATTATAAATTTTATACATTCTAGCAAAAATATATTGTGAAAAAGAATCAGATTCCGCATCTTTGATATACATAAAAGTACACATCCTGTTATACTAGCAATTGTGTTTGAACAATGAGTTATAGTGGTATGTAGGGACAAAAACTTTGCGAGCAATGTAACCAATATCTCGAAAATGATCCTTTCTTGTCTTTGTTGTAAGAATTCAAATTTAGAGATTCAAATTCATTTCAGATGAAAACAGTTACATATAAATGTATTACCTGTCATTAGGATATCGACATATTGTGTGTGAGATGAATATTTAATGATTTGTGTTTAAACTTGGTTCATATTTGATGACTGCAATCAACGGCTTCCGTTAAAACGATTTCAATGGAAGAATGAATCCTCATCACAATAAGGATTTGATTAAAAGCCACTATAGAACACGGAAATAAACACAATTTAAACAATGTATTTCCAAACCGTAACATTATATTGACCTTAAATATTTCGAAATTTTGACATTGACAACATATCAATAAGTATTTTGGCTCTGTATATGAAATTTCATATGTTGGACACGCTCAAAATAATTCATGAATAGTAATTTATATTTATTAGTGATATAAACAATGTTTATTTTTAACTATGTCTTAGTAGGATATAACAAAGGATGATACTAATAACACCAACAAAACTACTGCAGCCGTTCCTTGTACTACTGCTGTTGCTGCTAATACCATGTTTCCTCTTTCCAGTTCTTTTACTATTAATGATTAGAACGAGAAAATACATAATATTGATCATAGAAATATGAACAAATTACATCATCATCATCATCATCAACAACAGTGACGACGAGAACAACAACAGCATTAGTGATGATGATGATGATTATGTGATGGTGTTATTTTGATGACGACGACGCCGTCGATGATGATGATGTCATTGATCATCAATCATAATGACACTTTGACAATAGAGACGACGACGATCGTCATAATAATAATATTGATATGTAAATCTACTCGTAATAACCGTTCTGTAAAAACACTATTTTAGTTGCGTTGTTACCAGTAAAAGTTTGAATTATAAATATAATTCTTATTTTACTTCCCTAAAGGAATGATCGATTATGCCATCCATCGTTTTGTTTTGAATAAATCTTCTTATCACTATATTTCTAAATGACGATGACATTTATAACAAGTTATGACATTACTTTTAAGCTCTGGAAGCTATGCCTTTGTAATTCATTCGATTCATGTTATGTGATAGCACTAGTGCACCGATAATATCACAACTAAAACAGCCGGTAGACCTGCATCTGTACCAGATAGAGGTATATTAAACCATATATTTTTTTAAATTTTGGTAAATTTGTTAGTTTAAACGAAATGAAAATGTGCGGAATGGAGTAAATCTGAATTTTCTCTTATTAAGATTGTATTGAACACAATGCAAATTTTAATATCTACGTATAATAATGACCGTTTGATTGTATTGCTCAGCACCATAAAACATGATAATATACTCAGGTCTGAGAATATTCTCAAATTGGCCTGCTCAGGCAATCAGATTTCAGGATTTGCCACACTTGAGAAAAATATTTAGACTTAGCACAATTCTTAAGTTTTATGGTGCTTAGCCCTCATTTTAATATCTACGTATATTATGGGCCGTTTGATTGTATTGAACACGATGCAGATTTTAATATCTACTTATATTATGGACCGTTTGATTGTATTGAACACGTTACAGATTTTAATATCCACTTATATTACGCCGTTTGATTGTATTGAACACGTTACAGATTTTAATTTCTACTTATATTATGGACCGTTTGATTGTATTGAACACGTTACAGATTTTAATATCTACTTATATTATGGACCGTTTGATTGTATTGAACACGATGCAGATTTTAAAATCTACGTATATTATGGAACAACACGTTGAAGCCTTTTAATATCTACGTATATTATGGACCGTTTGATTTGGTCTAGTGGTGGAGTGTTTACAATCGAAAGGTTCCGGATTCCATTCCCAGTCCCCGGTTATAGCAACGACTTTTAAAACTGGTATTTACTACTCGCCCAAGGGCTCACTTGACCTAAAGCTGGTGGTGAATCCATAATTGAAAAATGCTTGACGGGATGTAAAACAACAATCAAAGAAATACAACCACAATGTCATTGCATGTATATATTTATGCTACACCCATTTGAAGGTTTCATCTTTCAAGCATTGATTCAAGCTACAACTCTGCAGTATTTGATAGCGCTTTATCATTACTTAAATTAAGCTTTCCCCTATGTACAACATTTTGTAGTGAAATGAAAATTTTCTTTTTTGTTAAATGCAGTTCTTGTTTTTGTATAAAACAGATAAGATTCGCCATAGTGTTGCGAAAGTATTTTCGAAACGAGTGATTTAGTTTTTGTATACTTCGAAATTAGAAAGATATCCGTGCTTCAACTGGATAAGCGAACGTTGCAAAAGTATATTCCCCTACCGTGTTTGTTAATTACAAATCTAAGCCATATATTTTTACGTCTTATTTTATCGTCTTGCTATGCATCCTGCTGAATTTTCAATAATCAAAAGGAAAATGTCAATAAAATATTTTGAAATTCTTTGGATTGGAGTGAATTCTCGAGAAAATTTGGTTTTGGTGTTTCCTGTTTCATAACCAGAGAATTGAAGCCATTTATAGAAAACTAAATGGAGGAACAGTTTTTATAGACATGTAAATATAAAGCTTTTTGAAAAAAAATATAGATTACACAGTACCTTATAAATATTATAGCTATAACAGTCCTCCGTACTATCGCAGTGAGACTTATTCGGAAGATAGCACTATTATATAATAAAACAGATATAGGAAACAATTAAGGCTATATCAAATAAACTAAAATATAATGTTTAATAAATATCATATGCTAAAAAATAACCCTTTCTACCTAGGCTACAGTCATGGTAATCCAAATTAGTGACACAACGGTCCTTCGTACTACTCATTCCATACATCGCTCTTACATGCCTCCCTACTTTTGCAGTAAGATTACAATGTATATTATAAAATACGGACAATGTTTTAAAGATAGGAACCCTTCCTTTTTTACATCAGTACCAGTATAGTTATTTATCTATATACTACATTACGTATATACAAGTATATCATTTGTAACACAATACTTTATCGCTATATAAAGTAAATAATAAAGAAAAGGGGATCTTAGAAATACCAATTAAGGTACTTAATCATCCACAATACGCATTAAACAGAATGAATAAAATATATATATAGTAAGGACAAACACCGAAAATTCCTAAACAGAAGAGAAACTAGAAAGATATCAATCAGGGGATGCGGGTGACTAGATTAAGCATCAACACAAATATATGAAATAATTAGAAGCAAGTTAATAAATGAATTTATAAAAAGATATATACCTGCTGGAATGATAATACAAATGAATATATTATAATTATATAATCTGCGCCGGCTACCTATTAGAATGTGCGGGGGGTCTTTAAAAAAAATAAATAGTAAATAAAAAACATTTATTACGACACCAAAAAATGTCATAGTTTGTACATAAAATAACAGTTTATTAGTTTTTATGTTACATCCGCTAGGCACTCGCGTTTCTTACTCCTTTATTCAATTTTCTTCCACTATAAGTCTGTAATTTTTATTCTCACTCGTTGTTTTAGCAATTACCGCAACCCTCTAATCAGAATCCACATGGTCTTTAAAATAGTTCATGATCGGCTTATCTCTTTGATATTTAATATCGCGTCTATGTTCCTCCACGCGCTCTTTTAGGGATCGTTCTGTGTCTCCTACATACACAGTTTTTGAACATTTATCGCAAATTAATGCATATACTAAGTTCCTGTCAGTACTTTCGCGTCCTCAAAAACAGTAAAACATTTTAAAACCTTCGAATCCATAATATCCTCTGTTTTTATGATTTTACATATAGAACATTCACACTTCTCCTCGGTTAACCTTAAGATATCTGCTGTTTTCTTATGTACAAGTGTATCACAAAGGTTCCTACCACGTCTGAAGACCAGAAGGGGTAACTCGGGGAAAATATCGCGCATACGCTCGGATTGGTGAAGTGTCCTCTGATGTTTCCTTAAATATGATGTACGTCTGGCAACAGTTTTGAGTAAGTTAAAACAAGCGGCCCTCTCTTTGTTTTTTCTATTGGTTTATAATCTTGCGACGTAATAAGTTATCTCCAGTATATAGACTCTGCTAAGTTGTTGGTCTACTGATTTTCCACTATATCCGCGTTTCCGTAATTGGACTTTAAGCTCTTGTCGATGTTTAATATAATCCTCCTCTCGCTCACATATGCGTCTTAGTCTCAAACAGAGGCCGTAAGCAAGGCTTTTTTTCGTATGCGGTGGGTGACATCAACCCTCAGGTAGAGATGTTTATCCGTTGGTTTTGTGTATAAATCTGGGAAAATGTGCCCTTTATCTATTTTAACTAAAGTATCCAAAATCCAATACATTTCGTGTTCCATCTAAGTTCGATGTCATGTATATTGTTGTTCCACAAATTTCATAAGCGACACCAAATGCCCCATCACAAATACCGAATCCGTCATCAATGTATCGTTTGTAGAAAAGTGGGGATTTATCATACTTTAAAAGTACTTCATCCCACTTTTGCATATATGCACATGCAAATGCAGAGTTACCGCATCGATAAACATTTGCACTGGGGCTTTGTATTGTGCTTAATACTATGTAACTGATATACATATTGTCGTCTTTCACTTGATAATGGCCAAGTGGCCGAAAATTTGTGAAATTCTGTTGGTTTTTTTTTTGCATATTGATACTTCCCTTTTGGAGGACATTAAATTTTATTGTGTAAACTACTCACTGACAAATTATTGACACAGGGATATCGAAAACCGCGTTTAATGTCCACGTTCCGCAAATTTTATGGTCGGTATAATAGTCTTGTTTGCGACTACTCTGTTTCACTAAGTGAAATGTTGAGTTGCCTTTTCGTTGGCGGTTGTTGAGACGTCTGTACCAATTGTGACGAGGATACACTCCTCACGTGTTTCATTGGACTTGACTGTGGACTCACGGCGGGTGTGACCGGTCGACAGGGGATGCTTACTCCTCCATGGCACCTGATCCCACCTCTTGGTTTCCAGAGGTCCGTGTTTGTCCATTTTTACCGGATTTGTATCTATGTCCTGGACATCCTATTGATTTATACTTTGGTATCTGAGATTTTTATATGTAGTTAAGCATCTGAAAGCGCTAATGCTTAAGTACAGCTCAAGTGTTTATGTTAGATTATATATAAACCGTCAGAAAAAGAACGATGAATTGTTATTAATACAATCACACCTCGTCTGTATGATGACAGAAGTTATGTGAAAAATATATTATGTATGAATTGACTACTTCATTCATTTCAACATCCGTCGGAATCGGATTCGCCTTTATTTCAATCAAAGGAAGACATTAATGTTCGATGTATTTTACGATGTACATACCTGTATTTTTATCATTCAAACATTTTACATTTCTTGTCATACAATATATGACACGCAGAGATACTGCCACATGCCTCGTGATTTTTATGTTTAGATAACATGTATGCACTTAATCAAACGGTGTTGTTTCATTTGTGTATTGGTGTACTTGGTGCACTAAATATTCTTTCAGACACATAACCGATTATGCAGGATCATGAGACGTCTTTGATTTTATTGATCACAAATGGTTTTAAATATTGATTTTAAAACACAATGCTATGTTTAGCTCTTTATGATTTGCAAAGTTTGAAGGCATTCAGATATTTCTAAACATGTTTAAAACTGAATTCCTTTCCGAAAAATGGAAAACAAATAGTGCAATATCTACAAAATGACACAATGTCATAAAAACCTTAACTACGACGAGTCCCGGAGATTTGAATACCTCGTAAAATGAAAAAAAAAAAAAAGAATAGATCAGGATTTTAATTTGAAGAATCCACAAGAAACATTTCTTACAAGTTTTATTATTTCATATACAGAGGTAAACTACTCAGTGACAAATTATTGACACAGGGATATCGAAAACCGCGTTTAATGTCAACGTTCCGCAAATTTTACGGTCGGTATAATAGTCTTGTTTGGGACTACCCTGTTTCACTAAGTGAAATGTTGAGTTGCCTTTTCGTTGGCGGTTGTTTAGACATCTGTACCAATTGTGACGATGATACACTCCTCACGTGTTTCATTGTACTTTACTGTGGACTCATGGCGGGTGTGACCGGTCGACAGCGGATGCTTACTCCTCCATGGCACCTGATCGCACCTCTTGGTGTTCAGAGGTCAGTGTTTGTCCATTTTTACCGAATTTGTATCTATGTCCTGGACATTCTATTGATTTATACTTTGGTATCTGAATTTTTTTTATATTAAAGGCAAAATGTTTCATCCCAAATCAAAGGGTAAAATTGACAATTAACAGTGGTCACACAATCGTACTCCTAGCAGACACCGTCAACAAGAATGGTGAAATCATCAGGTGTATGGGCTTTTTGCATGATTGTTGTTATCATTGTTGTAGATTGTCTTGAAATAGGCCAAACCATGATCTAGCACTACTATTACCACGAATATTAAGAAAAAATGAATAGAGAAATCATTCGACTGGCTAAAATCAGTATAAACGAGTGAAATTCAGTTTCTCTCAGCTTTATCTATTTTTGTCCAACTGAATCTAGTCTTTAATATTTATCTTTATTCACTATGTAAAGTGAGAAAAAAATGAGATCAACAATTATTTCTTGCAGTGAAACCTATTTTTTATTGTATTTACTTGAGAAGACAACACAACTTGGTACAGCTGTAGAAAAATGAGTTTTAAGTGAGAAAAAATAGATTTTAAACATTAATGTGTTTTTGGCGTGCAATACATACGTCAGTTTATTTAACTCTCTTACGGGCAACGACAATGTTGAAACTGCTTTATTAGGTGTCTGTTACTGCAAAAGATGGATACAAAGAGAGGTGGGTGGGCGTAAAGACTGACAGCGAATTATATAAATAGATAAATAGAACCAATTTTGGAAACAAACTCCATTACTTCATTACTCCATTACAAAAACGTTTTCAATGTTCATATACCGATCATGCCACTACTTTTCGGTTCTATATTAGTTACATATCACAAAGCATTTAGACAGTATAACTTATTTGACAATGGTTTACGATCGGTATAATGTCGTGTATGCAATTACTAACTGCAATGTTCTAGTATCAGTAGAATTTGACGTGTTTTTATTTGACTTTAATTGTGCGGAGGGTTTCAGCCTCTGGGTTTCCGAGATGTCTATTCCAACGCCATCGACTAGATGTGTATACTCCCTCCTGGACCGTTTGACGGTTTATACTTTGGTACTTTTGCTTAATCATTTGTTGCTAATAAAATCCAATCAAAATGCTGTTGCATATATAAACTCATAAACACATAAACAAATATATATGGTATTTTTAAATTTGTATTGTAAACTGATGAGTTCTCCAATAAATGATCATTATTTCTCCATTTTTCACATGTTAACCCCTTTTCAAATATGTGATGTAAAATATGATACAATTCATATGTTATGAGCAGTTAAAAAGAAACCCCTTGACCCATCTTCTTAAACCGAGGAGAAATGACAACTAATTACTCCAGCGGTATTTCATTGGGACTCACAATGTTACAAAAGTTTAGCTATACATTTGATACTTTTCCCTGTTATGTCTAGTAAACAGTGATTCATTTCTATCTGTCTATAGTTGATTTGCAGTATAATAAGTGATGACATCTATATGTGAGCGCGTGTGACTTTAATGATGCCATAGCTTCGTGGTATTAAAGTTTCGTAGTTTTATGGGCACACTAAAAACGATCTATAGACCGGGATGATAAAATATATCCCAGGGTATCAGATAACGACATCTGATACATTTAAGTAAGTAGAACTGCTCGGTAAGTCCAATATATTTCACAAGAACGAGGCAATGACCATACAGTTTATAATGATGAAGTATTTATATTTTCAGAATTTGTTCACATTTAGACATTTCATTGTGAAAATATAGCAATTTTGTCTATGGTGGAATTAATGAGTCAGCAAACGAACGTTACTGATAGTGAAATTTCAATATTTCGGTAATTACATGCAGTCATAACGAGTTAAGGCAAAATAAAAAGAAATTTTGATTACATCAGCTAAAGTCTTCATAAGTACGTAACCCGAACAACAACGTATTCCAGTCATGTTGCTACGATTCCGAAGAATCCGAAAGTGAGAAAAAATGATAGATAAGACTTGAATTGCATTTTTATTGTGTTTATGGTTTTACATTGGAAATTAGTATAGGGACATTTTTAATGAAGCGCGTTAGCATATCCATTTACGATGTAAAACCATAACCGCAATAAAAGTGCAATTCAAACCTTATATTTACATGCATTGGACGTATTTTTCCATTGCAGGAACATTTAGTCCATGTTACTAAGGTGAATAGAAATGGATTACGTTATCTACATGACGGGTAACAAATAGTCATGTTATTTTTTTCATTTTCTACTTTATGACTTAAAAATGTATTTGCGAATTTCATTTAAATATATTTCATAATTTGCTGATAATTATTAAAGACTTCTAGCGCAAGTTTCACAAGTAGTTTTTGTGTGTGTGTGTGTGTGTATAGGCCTACATATACACGGATCAATAGTGGAATCAATATCCAATATTCAAGTATGACGGAAATACGTCTTAACATCGGAGAACATGGAAATATAACCGTATAATATGTTTAGTTTGCTAGACCGTTTGCCTCGAAAGTCGGGAGCTCATACTATGATTCCTGGTGACGTCATTAATGACACTCATATGGTGACTGTTCCGTCATCAAACATTCGATATAAGAAATACAAATTGTCTTTGACGAAGCATGTAAATGAATTCTCATTTTATTGACGTAAGTCAATAGAGCAAGTATAATTTTGTCCACCAGATTAGACAGTAAAAACCTTGATCCCGTATCACAAAAGGTGCCGGCACGTTAAAGAATCCTCACTGCTCAATGGCCGTAAGTGCCAAATATAAGTCAAACTTTGAAGCCCTTCATTGACATTTGGTGGCGTCTCCATGTTAGTGAAATATTCTTGAGTGGGACGTTAAACACCAACAACAACAACAACAGCAACAACAACAGCATAACTTTATGTATAGAAGGTGAGGTCTACATATAAATGAAAAAGTAAGTCAACAAACCAACACAAATGAAACATATTTTTAGACAATAAATTTGTTTTTTCTGATCAAAGGAAATAGCTTAGGTATACTCTATTTTCAAATTCTCTCGGAAGCTCAAAAACCATAGACACTTTATCCTTTAGAAATGTTTTACGATGTCGAAACATAGAAAATTGGCGTAGCATTTAACTGATTTTGAAGAAAGCATCATGATGCTGATTTGTTAAAACCAAGCTGATTTTTATGATTACACATAAAAGGGGTTATTGACAGGAAAATGAAAATTGATAGTTGTACTTAGTAATTCACCACGTTTACTGGTATGTATATAAATTTCTAGTTTTTATCAAAATATTTTCTTTTGAATGATACGATATGGACCAGATATTGAAACTTGTTAAACAAAATTGGTAAGAACACATGAAACAATTAGATGCCTTGAAGTTCTATCAACAAAATTATCAAGCAAAGATATTGAGAGTTCCTGACGTAATATACCAGGTGGCAATTGTAATCTTTCATCGTAGAGAGAGCTCTTAAATAGAACGATCTGGAACACGAACAGAATCATAAAACTTACACTCCTTTACAAGGTTTCAAGAGGACATTAAATTTGAATAGCTGTAAACACTGTGAAACACTAGAATATGTTATTGCATGGGACAAATCAAACCAAGTGTTTAATTTGATTTGAGGATTCATAATAAACCATTAACAATATTAGTATTAACTGTAAAAGTGAATCGCATATAAAACATATCTTCCTTGTTGTATCTATATTGAATATTAAATGTTGTCCCTGAAGCAGTATCTGGTCACTATGTTACCCCGCCGTGTGCCAGGCTGTAAAAACCAGTAAGTCGTAATATCTAGGTTGCACATACATTGTATTTAAGCACGTAGATAAGGAAAGCGTCGTGTTGTAGATCCAGTGCGTGAATGCATACGATTTTGACATTTACAACATACAAAAGTAACAAAGATAATCTGATGCTTTTGATACACACCTATTTCCTCATGTTTACACATATTAATACCTCAATGAAACTTTAACACTTTTGAGCACTTGAATACGATTGTCTTCGTTGTTTCTCATTGGTAAATCAAAACTACTGGCTTCTGTATTGTTTGATGGTTAAACATGTTCTTTAACGACATATTTATGACGTCATGCGTTAAACTGATGTATACAATCCCACAAAATGTAAGCATTACGTACACATTATGTAATTTCACTTATGTTGAACACAAAAATGGACATTTTGTGTGAATTATTTGTTTTTAAAGTGGCATGAAATTGTTTTCGAATTAATATCGTATGTTAAGGTTTATAGCAATACTCCCAGTTACAATTTCATTTTTCTATAGTGAAGTTTTAATGTTTTCAACTAGCAATCAATAGTTTCCATAATATTATGAAGTAAAATGGCACTTTACACTTCCATAAAATATCATGGTGCAAAATAGATATATTCACTCCTATATGGCTAATTATAGCAAGATCTAGACAACCTCAAATAGAACATTTTGTTTGAAAAAAGATTATCAATGAAATGGGTTTTTTAATATTACAGAATTTCCAATAACTAGTGATAGGGCATTGCATATTCTGTCAAAGATCACTGAATTATGATTTGTTTTATATTCAATAATTTAAAAATACCCCCGTTTTCAACATTTTCAGTTAATCCATACCAGTTACTTAGTTCTAAGTACAGGTGACATTTGAATTTAAAACCAGTGACCTTGAAATTTTGACAAAATATTGTTCTTTTTAGACCCAAGTTTCAAATGCTTACGTCTACGCAAAAAGCTGACAGTATTTGAAGTAATTTAGAATTTCAATTATCACAAAAACGGACGTTTCTCTAACATCTGTCATTATCTTTCTAACATCAAAGTACTTCTAATAACCATTTAAGCATAATCTGAAAAGTCCCAGTTGAGACCAATCATAGCTTAAAATTCCTTGCCATGACAACTGAAACTTCCATAACATTCTAATTTTGAATTCGAAATACCAAAATGGCCCTAAATACAATTTCTATAGATGTAAGAATATCAGTGTTACACATACATTCATTTTGGTATCATAATAATCAATGCTTCGGTAACTCTTGCCACTTAATTTGTTATTTCAATTTTCAGCAAAACATGAAAGCAACTTAATTTTGACCGTTTAGTGGTTTTTTTGTTACAATGGCATCGAACACTTTCGTCACATTTGCCATGAAATTTTTGATTCAAAAATATTCCATGATACTATTTCTCACAAAAATCTTACAATTGCAACATTCTGACCAATCCCATGCTTTTATTTTGTTATCAATGCAATCGACAATTCTGTTACATCTGCTATTGAATTTGTAATACCAATATATCATTAATTACAATTTTACATCGAAATGTGTCATCAAAATGCTAATATAGTTAAAAACAGATTGCTCCCGTTTCTGATATGTCATGCAGATGATCAAATGAAATCCGCTATCGGATCACATAGGTCAATGTGTCATGTTCGACCAATGAAAACGCAGCATACGCGATCTAGTACGTTTATCGAATTGTAAAGGGATGTTTATGTTATAAAAATTATAAACAGAACAGAACACAAAGGGGTGTTTACATTATTAACATTATAAACAGAACAGAACACAAAATCAGAAACAGAGATTTCCTTTCATAAACTTAGATAGTATCTTAATCAGTAAATATATTCTAAAGGAAATCTTTGGACTGATCGTTTGGTCATTTCATTTCTTTATCATTCGATCACTTTCAAGATCTTGTTTGTCGTATTTTCACCTACGAGAGGTTACTTGCATGTGACCCAATACCGGGTTTCATTAGATCCTCTACGCGACATATCAGAACACGGAAAAAATGATAGATAGGTTTTTAATCAGATTGTCAAAATACCTCAGTATACCAATTTTCAGCAGCATCTTAGTTATCTCCATGAACATAAAATGCCAGCTAGAGTTACGTTTAGTGTGAACTATGGATGTTTGATCTCTTTGTACGTGCAGTAGTTGTAATGCATTATAGCAATATTTGTTTACAGTATGATACATGCCGTACCTGTTTATATGCCTATTTCCCATACGTTGAATTGTAAATGATTTGCTTATGTAATACAGCTGTTTTTTTTTTCAAGTATATAAACATAATCCATTACTGCACGAATTATTGGAAAATCTGGGTTTGCGTTTGGTTTACACATTTTAAAAGTTATCGCTTTTTACCTTTATAGAAGTGCATTTACAAAAATGTTCTGAACCGTAGATATGCGTTATAGTAAAGAATTTTAGTTTTTTATATAATTCTGAAATGTACACAGATGGTCCATTTTGTAAGCAGATTTTGTCTAGGAATGTTAGATTATATAACATCTGTATTCGATCTTGATCTATATGCTACAACATCAAATACTTATAAAGTAAACTGGCTAATTAATACCGCTAGTAATGCATGCAGAATCAAATTTTCAGTTGTTATCTTACTTTTGTATCAAAATTTAATGTATTTTCAATAAACATAATGTTAAAATGTATGCCGGAAACACAGCACTTGAAGACAAAGTGTATTCTATACCGAAGAATATGTTTGAATGTGCATAGAGCGTTAACTGTACTTTCTTGGACGAGAAACCATCACTGTAGTTTCAATGTCTCCTCGTAGAACACTTCAAGAGAAATAAGGTTCTTGGTTTTATTAAGGAAGATATTACTGTTACTAACTCACTAACAAAAGTGATTGAGTGTGATAACAGAACTTTATTCAAGGATAATTATATATTTTAAGGGGGTAAAATAGCGCAGGACTACACCAACTCTAGTACATATTTGTAAAAAAAAAGATAAAATCGTCTTTACATTTATTGGGCATAACTGGTCTTAAACTCTTATATATACCTGTAGCACCTTAATCCTAATTGTATAAAACATCTCAGATACCAAAGTATATATCTATAGTATGTCCAGGACACAGATACAAATTCGGCAAAAATAAACAAACACAGACCTCTGAAAACCAAGAGGTGGGATCAGGTGCCATGGAGGAGTAAGCATCCCCTGTCGACCGGCCACACCCGCCATGAGTCCGCAGTCAAGTCCAAATGAAATACATGAGGAACGAATTTCAAATATCATTCTCCTACATCGCGTTATTACGTTTGATCAGTTACGCTAACTACTAGAATACACATGTTACTTTATTATTTTGAAATTCGCATTTGCACTTTGATCTATGTATGTATGTATGTATGTATGTATGTATGTATGTATGTATGTATGTATGTATGTATGTATGTATGTATGTATGTATGTATGTGTGTATGTATCTATCTGTCTGTCTGTCTGTCTATCTATCTATCTATCTATCTATCTTTCTATCAGCCTGTCATCTACAGGGGGTGTGGATGATAAGCTACACGCGTTATGACGTCACAATACAATTTATGACGTTGTACTTCTGTTGTTTTCAAAATACAGTACATATTTATGTCAGACGTGACTCAGATATGCGTAGATCTATATTGACATGTATATTCAAGAAATAAGATATGCATATTGTAGACGTAGACAAACCATCGGCAAGCCAAGGTTTTATCATTCAAGATTCTTTACCCCGGATTGACATTCCTCTGTCATACCCTCAGGTAGAGGTAGATTCATTCTATCTATCTATCTGCATTTCATAGATGCTAAATCTTAATCATTAAGAAGTCGCCAAAAATACAGAAATGGAACCAAAATCCATGGATGAGAAAGAACCTTCCGCCAATAGGCTACGCCCTCCGTGGCTCCACAGTACATTACAAATGAAATATGTTATAATCCGTGATCATGCATTTACCTAAACGATTAAATAGCTAACATCGAACATACAATTTAGAAAGAAATAGATAACAAACAAGGTCATTGTATATACCGCAACATAGACGTGGAATACTGATTTTAAACGCGACTTATCACACTTAAGTAATATTTCGCATAGATAATACAAAGTCCTAAATTGCTCAAACCTAAGGGTTAATTTTACTGTTGGAACTCTAAGACGGATTTGGTTATACATTTAGGTGTATTATTTGGCCTTGTATGATACTACTTTTATCGAAAATATACATCTATATCAAATTTGAGCTCAGTTTACGATGCCTCATTGACAGAAAAGATCGTCTTGATAATTTCTTTTGGCATTTTTTGTATTACTAGAATATTGGTGTTTATAATGAAACTACATTTATGACCACTGTGTCATTGTCACTGCTGCTGGTTGAGACCCCGAGGTTAAACATGATCTCAGTATCTTGTACTTCGGTACCAGTCAATCATTTTATACTAAATTAATATTTCGCTTAGATAGTACTATTTAAATCATAAACTTCTCAAATCTAAGATTTACATTGGATACTCTTTGACGGATTTGGCATAGCATTTAGGCTTATTATTTTGCCTTGTATGCCACTTTATGTTTCGGAATATATATATATATATATATATATATATATATATATATATATATATATATATATATATATATATATATATATATATATATATATATATATATATATATATATATATATATATGATTCAAGCTCAACTTATGAAGTCTTAATGACTGAATCGATGGTTTTAGCCTCTTTTGTAAAACTTTAATGATATCTGTCTGAAAACAATTTATCGCCAATTAGACTACTAGGATACTTGTAGAATAGTCCTAGTGTGGTAGTGTGAAAGACCAAAACATATGGTTATTATGAGGATGTCAGATAAAAAGATCATGGGGTATCACTTCTGTGGAATCTTTTTCCTTTTTTCTAGACACATTTGGATTACTTTATTACATGGCACCGCTGCATTTGACTTAGTAATAAGGAAACATCAGTTTGTATTAATTTGTATCTTTAGATATGTGTATTTTAAAAATACAACTTCCTGTTGTTTCTGTAATGTCCGTCTATTTTCATTTGAGTAGATACATCCCTGCAACATATTCTATCATAGCATATGGACCTTGAAGTGACCAACATGATGCATTTGATAAATCATTTCCATTTCAGATAAGTCACACCGACACCGGATACATTTTTCTAGCGTATGAATAGATTGAAACGTGGCGAATTTACAAGCACTTATATTTTGATGTCTTCCTGACTATTAAAATTAGGGATGTTTACATGTATCACCTTAGTAAATCAGAATGTTGTTGACGTTTGTTACGGAGCCACAAAAAACATAAGCCTAGGTGTAAAATATTGGTTTTGTTTTTGCGTTTGTTTCTTGATGTATTATAACATCAGGCATTATTTAATATATGTATGACTGAGTGTTGTTGACAGTGTGTCGGCAGTGTGTACATATAAAAGTAGTACCTTCATTCTTAAAGAACCACCGTCAATGGTGTTCAGTAAACTAATTATAAAATTGTTTCGCGTAACACTAATTAGGCGAGGCACAGTGAAAGCTCCAAACAACGCTATCATATAAAACATCTCAGATACCAAAGTATAAATCAATAGAATGTCCAGAACATATATACAAATCCGGTAAAAATGGAAAACACGGAGCTCTGGAAACCAAGAGGTGGGATCAGTTGCAATGGAGAAGTACGTATCCCCTGTCGACCAGTCACATCCATCGTGAGTCCACAGTCAAGTCCAATGAAATACGTGGGAAGTGAATCATCGCCACAAATGGTGCAGATGTCTCAACAACCGCCCACTAAAAGGCAACTCAACATTAAACTTAGTGAAACAGAGTAATCGCAAACAGGACTATTATACCGACCGTAAAATATGCGGAACGTTGACATTAAACGCGGTTTTCGATATCCCTGTGTCAATAATTTGTCAATGAGTAGTTTACCTCTGTATATGAGGTATCCCTGTGTCAATAATTTGTCAGTGAGTAGTTTATCTCTGTATATGAAATCTTCATATGTTGTACACGCCCTGACATATAGGATCATTTGTGAAATATAAACTCCATATGCGAGTGACTGAGAGATATGACTACTTAAATGGGGAAATTTTACGATGGGAAAACCGAAATCGTCCCGTTTGTCGTATAGCTTAGTTGCCAATTTCCCGTCTGTGTCTATATTAAGTAAACTGTCTATGAACTATTATCTTTAATTACATAGACTTAATTCTGGACTGCATCATAGAACAACAATCTGGATACAAATTGATGTAAAGTATACACAACTCAAATGAAAAAAACGAATCCAATAGGATTAACCAATGACATTAATGACGTTTGAATAACAGAAGTACAATTTTAGAGGATCAAAACACGTTTCAGTAAAAGAGTTTATTACAAATATAAATTACTTTGCCTCCCGACACCTGGTCCCATACCGTTTGGGATTCGCAATTATTCTGCATGTCGGGACCATTTGTACATCTAATTTGTCATAGTCTAATGGAAGTGGAGTTTCAATTACTCATTGATACTTCTACATTTTTATTTTGCATAACTACTTGTTTTATTTTGGTCGCCTTGTACATACTGTTTCAATATGGACATTAATTTGTAAATTATGTTATTATTCAATTGTGATATTCCATTGCAATCCGTAATCCTAACATAAGACTACATATATAGATAAACATGTAAAGATAAATCCAAACAGAATTGATTTCCTGTGACAAAATATTGACAATGGTATTATGGGTATTATGTTCGGTGTTGCGAAAAATCACGATGAATCCCGTGTTAGCAATTATAATGGTATATTGTATTATATACATATCTCTCCTGTCTGCGAATATAAATGATAAAGCATCAGGAGCAAAATATATAGAATGGTACTTGAAGCGAGCAACATGTTATTTTATTTCAGTAACGAAGAGATACTCGTGTACAGCTTAGACTCCAGTCATTATCAGAGGAAGTGTAATGTTCGACACTCAATTATGATCTTTGATAAAACTTTTTTTTATTATTTTTTCACCCCATATCTATCGTTATGTTGGTCTGATTTTCAAATGATTCAGAAGACGTTGTTAACTGTTGTGTCAGAGTGTGTCGACCTGAATTTACAGTAATAACAGTAAATGAGTTTAGTGTTTTGAACTTATAGCCTATTAATTACTATAACCTAAATAAACAACGATAAATCATCGCCTGTTTTGCTTCTTGTCTTTTGGGAGGAAATGTACTTGAAATCGTGCCGTTTTAATTATATCAATATTCTGTTATCTTAAAATCAGAAAATAACTTTGGAATTCTGTTCTCCTTTTGTGCTAAATACAAACTTATCCCACTTTATTCCAATATAAAAATATAAAAAAATGTTTATGAGAATTCGTATCATATTTGAATGGTAAGTATTCTTTATGAAACAGGGAGTGTGGAGCGCAATGGTTGACATAATTTATCTATCACATGAACATAAGCAGAGCAGAATATAATTTGAAACTAAATGGATTTTCACTAACTAAAAGACTATGTCCTTCAGAATCCCACAGCGAAACTTTGACGTGTTAGGTAAAACGATTAAACTAAGTAATAATATATTAATGCATGTACATAACATGTATAACATTTTATAAGGCCGAGATAAGGAATTCACGATCCCACACACAGACCTTCACTACGTTTTAAGTAATGGCGATAAACAGATAACTTATAAACAGGAAACAAAGAATCTAGATTAATTAAGAGTAAATCGAATCCAATATTAAGTTTTATATTTCACTCAGTCCTTGAAAAGAATCATTTTGTGTATTAGATATGCCATCATGTTAGGTACCTGCTAATCATTTCATGCTAAAGTAATGTTCGAATGGATAGCACCGTTTAAATTGACAATAAAAAAGACGATCGCCTTGAGCATTATAACTTTGGTATTATGTTTATAATATTCTAACCACCGTAAGACTTATGACAATCGTATTTTTCAGTGGTTACTCTTAGAAGGATTTAGGGAAACATTTAGGTTAATTCTTGCCTTGTATGATACCACGTTTTTGTTTCGAACTCAACATTGATTTTAAATTGGAGCTCAATTGACAGAAACGATCGACATGAGCATTTTTTTTTTTTGTAAAACTATTCTGCTTATGATATTCATTTAATGTGTGTGTCTGTGTGCGCGCGCGTGTATGCGTTAATATCTGTTTAAAATTGACTAGATTAAGATTTTTCTAGTGTCTGCACATAAAACATCAATATGATGTACGGGCATTACTTACGTATAAGTGATAATTTACTCATGATATCCAACTTTTTAAATATCAAATGATATAACAATTAATATCACGAAGGCATGGACACAACTAACATGGCGCCAATATGCTATTGGCATACTTATTTATAAAGTAAAGATGCTTTTGAACAAAATCTGTATTTGTCATAAGGAGTGTCATTTACGTTGATGTTTGTTTTATCAGGAAATACACCCCAATTAAGTTTTGTTATTGTGTTAATTGTATCTGTATACAAACAATTCAACCAACATCTGATCTGATCCAGTTCATGTTTTCAAATCTGATTCAACAGAATTTAAAAGTACATGAGAAAGACAACTTAATGAAAGTGTTCTCCCGAGATTGGATTTTATATATTTTCTCGAAATAAACACCACAAAACACTTTACTAAAATCCATTATTTAGTTATGATTCCATATGTATATGCATCCACGAACAAATTGTAATGAACATTTACATGTTTGGTAATCGCAAGGTGTGAATGACAGTTTATATCCGACGTCGAATTACTATTAAACTATTGTAAATGATGTTACGAGTGTATGAAAGTGACGATTCCTATTAAAAGTATATGTGTAACACTTAGAGTATGGTACAATGCAATGGTCAGAACTCTCAAATATTTACATTAACAAAATGTCTTTACCTAATTATACATAATGGTTTTAATCCATATAGTTGTATATATATAGATAATATGTTTAGGCTAGTATACTCTATAAATTTTGCAATGTTCTCTTAATGCAGCACTACTTGGTGTTGATTTAACATTTGAATATATGTCTGTAAACTAAAATGATAATTACACTACTAAAATCAATTTAGCAGATTTTAATTCGATAAAGTAATTTTATCGTAGACGCCACACGAATTTTACAAGATTTTATTCCTTTGATCACTCCAAATAAATCTATTCTTGGTCATTTTCAACAATTACTTCAACATACTGACATCATCATCAACACAGCAGACAAATTAATGGTTTCCCTTGTGTTATGATGGACATTACCGTTTCCGTTTCTGCTCTGAAGTAGAGTGTGTGTCATTACTTAATGGTTGTAGATGTGTACAGAGATTTTGAATCCAAACATGCATACTCATAAATATTCAACAGAAGCCCAATGTTGCACATTTAAAGTGGTATAGCTGTAATTTAATTTCGACAGTATCTAATTCCATTGGATTGTTCATGAAAAGTCGTCTTCTAACAATCGTCTTCTAACAATCTTTGTGTTTTCTTTGTCAAAAAGAGTTTAATCGGTTGCCAGCAACTTTGAGGGGTTCATATATTTTACTGAAAAGGCGCAGTCATATATGAGTAACATTTTTCATCATATAATGATATGTTTTCGATACGATTTCCTAATCACGACATAGGAAAAGCAAAGAAACGTACGCGCATCCATTTCTGCGCATGTGATATTTTGTTTGCGACTACTCTGTTTCACTAAGTGAAATGTTGAGTTGCCTTTTCGTTGGCGGTTGTTGAGACGTCTGTACCAATTGTGGCGAGGATACACTCCTCACGTGTTTCACTGGACTTGACTGTGGACTCACGGTGTGACCGGTCGACAGGGGATGTGGCAAAATACCTCTTGGTTTCTAGAGGTCCGTGTTTGTCCATTTTTTATCGGATTTGTATCTATATCCTGGACATTCTATTGATTTACACTTTGGTATCTGAGGTTTTTATATTTCATTGAATATCACCCTGCTGAATATCATCCTGGATCGACCGAGACTGGAAAATACTCATCGCTTATTGTCCAATGAAATCGATAGAATTTATGAAGAGGTATAATATTACAAAATATGAAAACAGTAAAGTTCAGCAAGTGCATCGAAGTCGGTCAGCAGAACATTGTGTGACGTCATATATAAAAACTAGCAGTGAAATGTGAATCCCCTGCGAGTTTTCAAAGTCATCGAAAAATGGAATAACTCTAAGCAAACATAGTGCATTAGAATTATGTTTATGATTAAAAAATGAAAATTAGATCAGAGGTTCTCAAAGGCAAAATCATTAGAAAATCACACTCATCGTTTTCATCCAATGTAGTTCTAGCCAGGAAAAAGAATGGACAGTTGAGACTTTGCATAGATGTCCGCCAATTAAACGCAAGAACTATTATGGATAATTATGCTTTGCCTAGGATAGAAGACATACTTGAGAATTTAGCCGGAAACAAGTTCTTCTCCGTATTAGATATGAAAGCAGGGTACCATCAAGTGGAGATAGCAGAGGAACATAAGAAAAGAATTGCCTTTACAGTCGGATCGTTAGGACTTGATGAGTATAATCGTCTTCCGTTTGGCTTGACAAACGCCCCAGCGACGTACCAGCGTCTCATGGAAGAATGTCTCGAACACCTTGAATGATTGAAAAAAGTATTTGAGAAACATCGACAGTCTGGTCTAAAACTAACCCCTAAAAAGTGCTCACTTTTCATGAAACGTGTGGAATATGTAGGACATGTTGTATCCGAGAACGGAATAGAACCAGACGAAGATAAGATAAGTAAAGTTATCAACTGGCCAGTACCGACCAACAAGGAAGAAGTTAGACAATTTTTAGGTTTCGTTTGGGTATTATCGGAAATTTGTCAAGAATTTTGCTAGGATAGCTAGACCACTGACAGACTTACTGCCATCAACATTGAAGTCTACGAAACGAAGAAAGAAAATTAAAGATGAGACAAACCCATTTACGTGGAAGAAAGAACAAGATCAGGCTTTCAAAGAACTTAAGTCACAGTTATCTTCTCCTCCAATATTAGCATATCCAGATTATACACTTCCGTTCGAAGTACACACAGATGCCTCTGGAAAAGGATTAGGTGCTGTATTGTGCCAGGAACAAGCAGGTCGAAAAAGAGTTATATCTTACGCAAGTCGAGGCTTAAGCAAACCCGAACGCAATTACCCAGCTCATAAGATGGAGTTTCTTGCTTTGAAATGGGCTGTTACAGAAAAATTTAAAGACTACCTTTATGGAAGCAAGTTTACCGTCCTTACAGATAACAACCCGTTAACATATATTTTAACAACCGCTCAACTCGACGCTACAGGACATCGATGGGTAGCTCTCTTGCCGCTTTTGACTTTGATCTGCAATACAGACCCGGAAAGAACAATGCAGACGCTGATGCATTGTCACGTCATCCGAGTATCACAAATGATATGAGTTTTGTTCCACATGATTCCATTAAAGCTGTGTGTAACGCGCTAACAATTCAGAAGAATCCTCTTATAGAATCCTTACTTATTTCAACTTTAAACATGGATCATCACCTCAGAGTACCTGATATTACTGCTATTGATGTTAAGAAAGCTCAAAAACAGGATTCTAATTTACATTTTTGGATTGAAGCTGTGTTGAACAAAACAAAACCGTTGAAAAATAGGTTACAGAAGACTTATTTTGATACCGTGATGCTTCACAATTTCGAAAAACTATTTCTTAAGGACGATATTTTATACAGAAAAGTTACACAAGATCAAGAAGTAAAACATCAGCTTGTAATCCCAAACAATCTTATAGAAGATGTTTTGTATTTCTGCCATCACTTACTTGGACATCAAGGTCGAGACAAAACAATATCACTTGTCAAGGATAGATTCTTTTGGCCAGGTGTAACAAGAGACATAGATAACTATGTGAGTACCTGCGATAGATGTCAAAGACGAAAAACTCCGACTAATGTAAAGGCTCCATTAGTAAACATTGTAACATCAGAGCCCTTAGAGTTAGTATGTATGGATTTCCTTTCCATTGAACGCTCAAAAGGTGGATACAAATATGTCCTTGTGATAACAGATCACTTTACTAAGTACGCTCTTGCAGTACCAACTAAAAATATGACGGCAAAAACCACAGCTCAAGTTTTCTATAACAACTTTGTATTTCATTATGGAATACCATTCAAGATACATTCTGATCAAGGAGCAAACTTCGAAAGTAGCCTTATACGAGAACTTTGTACGCTTCTTGATATTCACAAGACTAGGACAACGCCTTATCATCCTATGGGGAATGGCATTTGCGAACGGTTTAATCGCACTCTTATTGAAATGCTTGGGACGCTTCAACCAGAACAAAAAGCTGATTGGAGGACATATATTGGACCCATTGTTCATGCCTATAACAGTACTAAACACCATACAACAGAATATTCTCCATACCAACTTCTTTTTGGACGAGAACCACGATTACCCGTTAATGTTGTTTTTGGCACAAGACAACCTGAAATTACTGACAAACCATTCCATAAATACATCGAGGATTTACAAAATAAATTGCAGAACTCGTTTGATTTAGTACAAAAGAATATCCAGAAGGCCCAAGACATTCAAAAGAAAAATCATGACCTGAAAGTGAGAGGGACCGCAATAGAACCTGGTGACAAAGTCCTTGTTAAGATTGTAGTACATGATGGCAAGCATAAGATCGCTGACAGATGGGAACAAGATGTGTACGATGTAGTTTCAAGACCGAATCCCGAAATACCATTATTTACAGTGCGCAAAGAAAATGGAAGTGGTCGTCTTCGAACACTTCATCGAAATTTACTTATGCCTTACAAACATGACCAACATATAGATAATTCGTTACCATCTCCGGTGGAAAAGCCTCGTCCTATGCCTCGACCAAGGAAAAGAAAAATTTCCGATAAACACGAGAAAAAGGATAGGGAGATGTCCTCTACACCAGAAACAATCGTTTCTAGAAATGAGACGTCAAAAGAGTCTGACGATCATATCTCAGATGTGGTTCCTGAGGATTCAGATGAAGAAGAGTTACTCATCATTAGACCAATGGCAATAATGTTAGAAATCAATCTAACGAATCAGTTTTACCAGACGTACCGGTACAGAAACAAACAGGAGAGGATCTGAACAGTCCAGATGGTAAAGCGACTTGTTTAGATACCCTTAACGATTTTGCAGACGACAAAGATGAGGAAAATGTTGAAAATGCGACGTCAGAGGAAATAAACGTCGAAAGAGACGAAACACGATGCGAAAAAGAACCTACACCACAAATTCGAAAATCGATAAGAAATAGAAAGAAACCGGATTGGTACACATCTGAAAACTTTAAAATAAAAAACATTAATACAGACTGGATGTCCAGAGCCGAATACTTGAAATCACTAATTAGCAAGGACAGTTTAATGAAGGATCCTTCTATTAAACAAACCTTTCTAAAACTTGTGACTTGGAAGCAAGATAATGTCTAAATAAAATGATAATGATTAAGAATGACGAGGACGTCATTTTGTGAACAGGGGATGCAGTCAAGTAACTTTATTTTATTTTATATTTCATATTAATTCTAAACATGTCAACAGATTTCATTTTTTATCTCCTGTTATATATTGCTAGTGGATTATCTCCCATGAATATT